>VDFB02323640.1:0-45148 GCA_007258455.2 Sequoia sempervirens
TTCATCAACTCACACAGTCGTGTCACCCCCTAGAGGGCACATGTGTTTTTGTCTTCTCCAGGAATGTCCTCAAAGTTAGATTTCTCGATCCCTTGAGCAAATAGTCCTTGGAAATTATATGGTGAGTGTCTTGGGGCAAGATTCTTCCCTCCCCTTGCACCATGAGTATTACAATGTTTGGTTACTGACACAACTGGATTCTACACTATGGTTTGTAGATAGGGTTTCCATTCAGAGTGGAAAATGATAAACTCCCTCAGGAGACCTCCCAATCTTTAGAACAAAGATTTTGGGGATGGTTATCTTTCACACTTCTGGTAAATGTGGGTTTCCCTAGATTCACTTTTATTTTATAGTGGGTTGGAAAACCTGGCTTTGGTTGTTCCCACTCAGGTCGTTCCCATAGGGTGAGTACTTTTTCACACTACAATAGGAATTCTAAAGGATTTAACAAAGCATAAAGTGCATGAAATTGAAAGATGAGTCTAGAATTTTGATCACCCAATTAAGGGGAGAGCATAGGTCTATCACTGCACAATCACAGTAAACAATGTTCAATTTTAAAGCCCAAATGATAGTTTTATATTCTACGTGAAGATATTGCTTCACAAAATATATGATGTTAATTTTAACTGAGATAGAAAATGTATGATGACTACCCTAAGATTGGTGTATTTTAATCCAAATGACTACCCTAGGATTGGTTCATTTTAATCCAAAAGCAGCAATGAAATCACTAGTCCCAATCACGTCAGATTGAGACAACTATTTACAAATGTGTTATAATAGAGGTCATATGTGCCATATATTTGATCAGATGCGCTGCAAGATCAATGGGATGCACCACAAAATTTTCCAGATGTGCTATAGAATTGATCAGATGCACTAAATAGATTTGAACAGGGAACAGTCAATCATGCTAGAAGTTTTCGATTGATGTGCTGAAACAGTCTTCAGATGCGCTATAGTTTTTTATGGATGCACTAAAACAGTCATCAAATGCACTAAATTTTTTGATGAATGTGTTGTAAAATCTCTCAATCACGCTAAAAGAAACACACCAGAAGCCTATATGGACACTTTTCAGAAAAATTGTTAAAACACGGGGTTAGAGGCCCCACGGTGGGCACCAAAATGTAAGTGTGGAGTAAGTAATGAGTAAAATAACAAAAAACACTTATGAATAAGACATTATATCAAGAGAATCAACAATAATTAATCTAATTAACATAGGAAAACTCTTGAAAGCATCATATTGCTCTCTATCTCCAAAGATTTATTAAGTCACAGGGCTCCCAGATTTTGTAAGCCTTGTTACTATTAAAATGTCAATCTAAAGAATGATATGCTACTAAATGCAATAATCTAATCCTATATGATGATATCTAAATGATATGATGAAGCTACTGTGATCTAAATGGAGATGAAACTTGATAAAAGAAGCTATAGTAAATTGTGATGCAGCCATGATATTGATTCTAAAATGCTATGATTACTATTGCTAAATGATAATGTTATTGCTAAGATACTTGATTGCTCAATTGGTGTTTTTTAGAGTAAGTTTGCATAAAATTGGGATCCTTTTCCTACTTCAGAAGGTTGTATTTATAGATTCCCGATAGCACATTTGTGAAGGGGCGGCAATGCAAAGGTCTAGATTTGATCTTGAGGATTGAATGGTGAAAGATGAAGAAGCCTGAGCTAATCATGGGAATTGTTCCTCCCCAGAAAAACACTCAGCCAGAAGATAGGAAGAATCATTGGAGAAAGATGAAGAGGATTGTCTGCAAGTTTGTCTCCAAATTTTCCCATGAAGGTTGAGATAAATTAAATTAGATATTTCATATCTAATTTTGTAGGTGAGATATGATTAGCTATAGAATATGCTTTTAATTGAATATTTTGGATTTATTCAAATTTAGGAAGAAATAAGATATTAAATTTAATAAATCAAACTATAGAAGTCTATTTATTAAATTAAATATGGAAGAAATGAATAATTAAATGAAACAAAGTATGTGAACTTGTTTATTTATTTAAGATTAAATAATAGAAGAATTAGAAGAATTAAATAAATGAACTATATAAATAAATATTTCTATTTATTCAATAGTAGAGGAATTTAAGGTTAATTAATGAAATAAATCATATTTAATTAATTAGATTATCCAGACCATTTTTAGGTGTATACAATAGGAAACTTGCTTACAATTCTAAATGCTAAATTAATTTTGTGGGTCATACAGTGAATGCCATGTATGGTTCAAAAGTAGTTTGTAACTTTGTGAAAACACCATTCCTGTTACCTTGCATTTTTACAGCTTCATCAACTCCTACACACACCAACTTTTTGGCAATTGTCAAGTCATCCATACTTGCAATTTCATTCAAATATTTATTGACTAGTTCAAATAGATTTTGCGATGTTGAAATGTACTTCATTTTATGAACACAGAGAAGATGAGCTTGGAAGACATGTTATTTTACAGTATACACATGCATACAGACCCAAGAAGTATTATCTACCATAGTAACTTCTCTAAAGATAATGCAATGAATTTTGACTCTTTTACTTTCTCCTTTAAATCTTGCTTTTCCACTACAACAAGATAGTTTTCCCATTCCCATCTAGTGTTTACTGACCAATGTGCAACAAAAAAGTGAGGAACACCCAAAAAAGATAATAAATTAAAATATTCTAGGTAGTCTGTCATAGGATGCTCTCTGGACAAAATATGAAAAACAACACTCATCTGAATAGTTTTTTCTAGTTGTGCTTCTTCCATTGTACCTCAACATGCAACAAGCTTCGACATTCTTTACTTATTATCTTCATATTTCACAGCATGCTTAACATGAAGTCATTCTTCCTTTGATTTCCATTGTACTACTGATTGTTCCTTTCCATCTATGATTTGTTTTTCATAAAATTTACCGATATTGTAATTTTCAAGGCGATTATGACCCTACGATTAGAATGGAGGTGTCACGAAAATTGGTGAAATGTGTCCACAAATGTAATTATTTTTTAATGTTATTGGCGAAATGGGTCCTCATAAGCAACTATTTGTAAATTTTAATTTGGGAAATGGGTCCTCACAAGCAACTATTTGTAAATTTTAATTGGAAAAATGGGTCCTGATACACAATGTTGTTTTAATAGTATTGTTGAATATGTAGGTGATTTATTACATGCTTCCGAGATCTCAGGGAAAAATATTAATCGGTCCATTTAAAACACGTAGTTTTTTATGGTGAATTGATTATTTAAATATGCCTCATAAAATAAATTGATGGCGAATGGACATGCATTGGACCAATAATTTGTAAAACCCAAGCGATTTGGCCACCCTCTTGGGTGCAATTAATTTTCCAATTTCGACTTGGACAATATCTAATATTTTCCAATTGGCGAAGATTCGCCACTTAATTTTTCCCTGCAGTTGGCAGCCAAGATTTGAGGAAGGACATCTGGAACATTTGTATCTTTATTTTAACAAGCTCATTGAAGCTATGTATGTAATCATGTATCCATTTCTATATAAATTGTAAACATGAAATGTCATCATGAAACTATGTAATGTGAATATGTTACTTGATTTATTGAAATGATTCTTTGTTTTGCAATGGGAAAGTTTGAAATATGTTTCAAATGTGTATCTTGTTATTTAAATGAAAAGAAAAAAAATATTGCTCATAATGTTAGTAGCATAAACTGTTCACTTGTGGGTAAAACATAGTAAAAATTATTGGGTAGAACAATGAGCATGTAACAAGCATCACAACCAGTAAATTTCAGATTAGTCAAACAACCACATGTGACATAATTTATGATGCATCCATGTACAATGAGGAACAACATAATCTAGCAACATTCCTAAAAGAAAGAAAAATCAACTTTGCTTGGTTTTATAAGGACATGCCAAGATTGGATACATCATTGGTAGTGTACATCATTTGACAATGCATCTGAATGTGAAACTTGTGAAACAAAAGCTAAGAAAAATACATCCACAAATAGCCCTATTGGTCAAAGTACAATTGAAAAAATTTCTCAAGGTGGGTTTCATAAGACCTATCAATTATCTTGAGTGGGTTTCAAACCTCGTACTAGTATCAAAACCCACTGGGGCATCTAGATATGCACAAACTTTAGAGACTTGAAAAAAGCATGTCCCAAAGAAATTTTCCATTACCAAACATTGAAATCATTGTGGATCTTACAATTGGACATGATATGTTGTCTCTCATGGATGGATTTTTAGGGTATAACCAGATAATGATAGCAAAAGAGGATCAACATGAAACTACATTCACATGTCCATGGGGAACCTATTTTTGGAATATCATTCCCTTTGGTCTCAAAAATGTTGGAGCTACATATTAGAGAGTGATGACTATAATCTTCAATGACATGTTAGAAAAATCCATCACAAGAAAAGGACATCTTGAGGTATTAGCTCAAATCTTGTATAGGCTCGAGAAATATCAAGTGAGATTAAATATAAAGAAATGTCTCTTTGGAGTCACTTCAAGTAATCTTTTGGGGTACATTGTATCACGAAGGGGGATTGAAGAGACCCTGCCAAAATAAAATCCATCATTGAGATGCAACTACCTAAAACACTCAAACAACTTCACAATCTACAGGGAAAGCTTCAATCTATTAGGATATTTATTGCATAGTTGACCAAAAAAATTCATCCACTCACACACCTTCTTCATAAAGGTGTAGCATTCAAATGGGATCATAATTTCCAACAATCCTTTCAGTAGTCAAAGGATTACCTTGCATTGCCACCATTATTGATACCACCAGTTATAGATAAACCATTTATATTGCATATCTTAGCTACATTAGCATCATTAGGATCTCTCTTGGAACAACATGATGAATCAGGAAAGGAAATATCTATCCATTATATCAGTAGGACCTTAGTCAGATATGAGCTTAATTACACCCCAATTGAAAGAGCTTGTCTAGAGTTAGTTTTTGCTTCACAAAATCTACGACACTACATGCTTAGTCATCAAGTTAAGCTTATCTCTAAGGTTGATCCATTAAAATACTTGTTATCAACTACAACTCTTACAAGTCATATGGCTAAGTGGGTTATGATCCTAAGCAAGTTTTATATTGAGTATGTGGATCAAAAGGAAATTAAAAGACAAGTCATTGCAGATCAATTAGATGAAACACCAATATATGCTAAAAAAAAATGTGTCTGAGTTTTCAAATGAAGTAATATTTACTATCACATCAACAAACCTATGGAAGCTATAATTTGATGGTTCCCATGCATATCATGGATCAAGAACAAGTATCTTATTCATCACCCCTCAAGGTGATTGCATTCCAAAGTCATATAAGTTAGCTTTTACATGCACTAACAACATAATAAAGTACGAGACTCTCATCACAAGGTTAAGAATGGCTAGTCAATGGAAAATCTAGGAACTTCAAGTCTATGGTGATTCCCAACTAGTAGTAAGACAATTCAACAATGAAGTTACCAAACCAAGGATGATAAGTTGTTTTTGTACAAGAAAATGGTTGATAGCTTCGAGGACTACTTCATAGTCATCAACTTTGAGCAGATTCCAAGAGTTAACAACAAAGCAACAAATGCTATGGCAGCCATTGGCACATAATAGATGGAAATGTGAACTTATGGAGCAGCTTCTCATATCAGCTTTCAATATCCTTGAATCAAAATTTGTATTGCAAAATTGTTGGTCCTAGTTCCCCTTGGTAACATGATATTTACCTATACCTTTATAATGGTATCCTTCTACTTGACCAAGTACCAGTAACCTCTATAAAATATTTATCTGAAGATCCTCTCGCTTCATCATCATTGGTGATACCCTTTACTAGATAAGTCTTGATGGAACATTACTCAAATTTCTTAACCAAGAAGAAGCTACAACTACCTTAAAAGAGATACACGAAGGCTTTTGTGGGTCACATTTGAGTGGAATTACCTTAGAAAAGAAGTTGCTTATAACAAGCTATTATTGGCATACCATAGAACATGAGGCTAATCAATTTGTGAAAAAGTGCTTATAATTTCAATAACATGGTGATCTCATTCATGCTCTCGCACAGGAACTATGACCTATAACAACACCTTGGCCATTCTCACAACAGGGGCTTGATCTCATTGGAAAGATAGAACCTACCTCATCCAATGGCCACAAATTCATCATCACCACTACTGATTACTTTATGAAGAGGATAGAATCGATTCCCATGACCTATATCACAAGAAAACAAATATCCAAATTCATCTTGAACTACCTAATTTTTTGCTATGTGTTTCTCAAACTATTATCTCGGATAGTGTAACACCCTTCAAAAATTAGGATGTTCAATAACTTTGCAATCGATTCCATATCCAAAATCATTTCTCCACACCCTACTAACCTCAAGGAAATGGTCAAGTTGAAGTATCTAACAAGACTATCCTAAATATCTTTAAAATACTATTAATGAAACTAGTTGGGATTGCCACTTACAATTGAATCTCACCTTATGGGCCTACCAAACTAGTATTAGAACACCCATTGGTGCCACTCCATATTTCTTGGTCTATAGAACTAAAGAAATATTTCCCATTGAGATCAAGCTTCCATTGCTAAGGGTCTCACTACAACACCTGATTGATGATGAAGAGTACCAAATGTCTAGGTTGAACGAACTTGAATCATTGGATGAGAAATGTCTGGAAGCATCGAATCACTTGAAAGCCTATCAAAATCATCTTCGTATAAGCTATAACAAGAAAATCAAGGGTAGACACTTTCAAGTTGGAGACCTAGTTCTTAAAGAGAATCAAAAGAATAAGTTGGATCAAGACAGTAAAGGGAAATTTGAACCTAACTTGTTAGGACCATTTGTCATTGCCACAAGATATGGGTCTAGAGCATATCAATTAGAAACACCTAAAAGGTATCCCTTGCAGGATCATATCAACAATATTCATCACAAACAGTTCTATGCATATCCCATGAAGGGTATCGTATTCCAAAAATCCAAAAAAAGTAAAACCCCCCCAAAAAAAAGGATAAAATAGTAAAGAGAAGAATCATCCTCTAGTGAAATGACTTTGGTGGCGCTTTGGGCAAGTACCTTGGTGAGAACTGGGAAAACAGGCGCCTTGTGTAAATAAACACCATCTATCATTTATCAAATGGTCTTTCAGTTATTTTTCATCCATAATGAAACCTACATCCATCCATACATCCATCTTCCACCCATTCATCTTTCATCCCTCCATCTACATCCTTATCATGGCTTGGTATTCATTGAGTATCTATTAGTACTACTTAGCACTATCCTAAGGTCACCTCATCTAACCCTTAGAAAAGCGGTCTAACATCATACTAGGGGCATATTCCTATACCTAGTTGTCAGATCAGGTTCTTGTATATTCATCTAAGGTTATTGAAAAATCTAAAAACATCCAAATATGTTTTAAAAATCCAAAAAACATCCAAATATGTTTGAAATTTTGAAAAACATCCAAATAACTCAAAAATCTCAAAAACATCTAGATATGTTCAAAAACACAAAAACATCCATAAAACATCAAAATCCCAAAAATATTATTATTAGCCATCCAAGTATATGCTAATTTAAGTCCAAATAATCAAACTATGAAGCCCCTATGTGTCACATAGCCATGGCCATCAAAGATGAGCCCTTGAGGTATAGGTCTGACCCTTAGGTCCCATTCTCCCAGTCCAAATATTTAAAATACCAAAATATTGAAAAACTTTAAAATCTAAAAATAGCCTCAAACATGTTGAAAACTACCATGTTATCCTCAATTCCAGTTGTGCTTGATTAACGGGATAACCCCCTATGAAACTGGTATGTTCCATAGGCTCGTGCACTCTAAGCACGCAAAACAAGGAAATTTTCAATTTTCCTTCATGTGTGGTCCTGAGCCTCGAATCGTTCCTTTGAGCACTCGTCTTTCATCATTTCTCTAAAACCTTCAAAATGAATATTTTTTCAATTTGCAGTCTCCGGGAGTTAGATTTTTTTTCCCATGAAAGGGCATTGTTTTTCAGTGCCCCTACATGAGCAGTTTAAAAAATTCTCTAAGTGTAGCGGTGCTAATTTTCAGCACCACTACACTTTTTCTCTCACCCTTCACATGTTAAAGTGATGTTTTTTAGCACTTTTTCATTTGATGTCTTGCTCAAGTTTTTGGATGTTAGGGAAATGTTTTTCACCACCTTTGCATTCTTATGTTCTGTCAAGTTTTGAATATGTCAGGGCGGTAATTTTCACCACCCTTACATATTCCCACCTAGTTCCATATGCTCGAATTAATGAACTTAAAGTTCATTAATGACCCTTCTTTATGCCTTTTAAATGACTTTTTACGCCATTTTAATTTCATTTTGTGTTGATTAAACTTGCGCTCTTCTTTCCACCATGTGTGTTCTACATTTGAGACCTTCAAGTTTTGGATTGGAGTTTTTCACGTGAAAGTCTTCAATTCTAGGGTTTTCGTGTCCATCATTTCTCAGGTGTGTCATTCTTATTCACTTCTATTTGGTAATTCATTTCTTGTGAATGGCTCTGTTTATTTTCTTGAATCATTTTTCTTGAATCATCTAGTATTCAATGATTTTGAAGTTATTTCCCTATGTAAGGGTGTTGGAATTTGATGCCATACCTTTATATTTCCCTAGACACCATGGATGTATGTGTGGTAATTTTCACCGCTAACACATTCATGCCTTTCCCCTAGTGTGATGGTGTTGAAAATCAATGCCTTGAATTTTTCTCATCTTCATACACATGTCCTAGCGGTAATTTTCACCACCTTTATGATGTGTATGAGGATTTTCACAAAACATATGTTGAGGTGATGATTTTCACTATCTCTATATGTATAATGATTCTCCAATCTCCAGATGTATGAGCGATGAAAATCATCACCCCTACCAAACACAACTCATTTCCCATGATGCATAGGCAGTGATTTTCACTGCCTCTACGTGCAAAAGTTATGTCCCAAGCAAGAGATGTATAGGCGCTAATTTTCACCACCGTTGCATGAAAATATTATACCTAATAAATGTCAAAGTGTTGTTTTTTAGTGCTATTACACAAGATTCAATTCATTCCAAGTGTAAGGGTGTTGATTTTCAGCACCCTTGCACAAAAAATAGAAATTTCACTAACACTCAAAATCATTCCAAAATGTATTCCAAACTTTGTTCCTTCCATATTTTCCCAGTTTTTCATGATCCATAGCTCATGTCTACTCGCTCCAAAGTGCTTTCCTAGTTTCACGTATTCTAATTACTCTTGTAATGTATATGCTCCTAACATTGAATAAATTCATGTTTCCTTGCAGTTACCTTTAGCTCCTATTAGGTATTCTTGGAAGGTGGTTTTCAGTGATCTCTTGTGTTCTTAATGACAAGGATGAGTCTCCTTCATAATCCAAGAAAGACAAAATAAAGTATAAGTATCATGGTTTCTACCCACCCACAGTCATCACATCCAAGATCAACGAGATCAAGGATATGGAGATTGGCCACCATGACATGGAGGACTTTGTTAAGAGAACATAAAAGTAACCCTTGGAAAAGGATTTGGAAGCAATTTTCCACAACAATCTTCATCGAGTGGCATCATTTCCAGTAGTTTCACATTTCTCAAAATTTCTTCTACAGGTTTTTTCACACTATGTTAGAGATGACAAGAGTGTTAGGGATTCTTTAGGGCAGATAATGATGAGACTGGATCCAAATTTCTTCGACATAGTTTTCAAGGTTCCAAACATGGATAAGTATACAAATATTTACATTCAACAAGGTCAGGAGGCTTACGACAAAGATCAAAACAAATCCAGGTAGTTGATCAACACACAATGGTTGAAAAATTTGAGGCCCGCCATTTCTAGATGGCCTAAAGGTCTTCTACATAGTGAATTCAAAGAGTATGTTTGAGACATGATCACTCTTCTAATCAAAGTGAAGGGATTACCAATCTCATCTAATTTCCATGAATGGATGTATGAGTACATCAAAATCATCAAGAGGAAGTAGACACACATAGACTAGGATACACAAATTAGTGATGAGATTCATGAACAACTAATCAATGTGCAGTCAACCTTGAATTTCTACATGACCTCCTACCCAATGTATGTTGTTGTTGTCATGAGAAAATTCCCAAGATTATCAACTAAAGGAAATAGGATTGTTGTGATAGTATATAAATTATATTCTCAGATCACTTTGAAAGGGAGCATCAAGCATATCAGAAGAGTGAATGATGTTTTATTTGCACCTTTTCTTTTCATGTTTGATCCAACTTTAGAAAATAAAATAGTATCTGATGAGGCATGGAAATTTGTCAACAAGTTTGGATGTATTTTCTTGCAGTTTCCTACTTTTACATACTTAAGAGTAGGGTGTTATATAGGATGCCCCTACATGTTACCAAGATACACTTCCAACAGGTGGGTTTTGATGGAATTATGCAAATAGTTGATTGCAGTACACAAGGAACACCAAGGTATTCACAAACCAGGCTTTAGGTTTCCAATTACTATTGGAGAATACTCAATTCAAAGTGTACAAAAGGCCAAATTAGTAGCAGCAAAGATGCAGATTATGAACATAAGGTCATGTAGGTATAGCCATGATTTTGACTATAGAGATGTAAAAAGAAAAATCAAGAAGGGTCATAGTCATGTGCATCATTTTGAAGAAATATGGGAAGAATCTAGGGATGAGGAAGACATCCGGATAATGGAATTTTGTAGACTCATTGTGGAAAAAATCAGAGATTTAAGCTTGGTAGATCTTCTAAAAGATTTTAAAGATCTTGGTGATATTATAGACTTTGCATATGATGAAAAATATATTATAAGTAAACCCTTGCCACTAATCCAATGGTCCAAAAAGGAGAACATTTATATTCAAAAAAGGCTTGCTCCCATTTTTCACAACACAAATGAATGGTTGCAGAGGCATGGTTTTCAATTAAAACCCTTTAGGAAAAATTCTGAAGGAGAAGTATTAGAAGGTGAAACTAGTTGACAACAAGAACTTCGAACTAAGCATAAAGAAAGTGTAGCTCCCTCTTCTTCACATAAAGGACCCAAAATTAAATTCACCTATGGGAAGAGTACAATGCACGCTACTGAAGAGGAGCACATTATAGAGGAAGTACAAGTTGTTAAAGAAGAACCAAATCATAAATCAGAAGAACAACCTGAAGAACAAGGAGCTAAAAGTGAACAATCTAGAGAAAATGAGAAGTCAGAGGAAGATCGAGAAGAGGATGAAGGTAATGAGGAAGAGGTAAGGCATGATGAGGAAATACAATTGTCTCCACAAGATAACATTGCTAAAGATCTTCCACATACATCATCACCCGTCATTCCTACCACACCTCATACACCTCCTATTCCCACTTCTCCTCCACTACCTCTTCCCACTTCACCTCCACCTACAACTGGATTGCATGTACTAAAAGTAACAATTCCCCCATTAGTGCATTCATTTAATTCCACTACTTCCATTGGATCAATTTTGAAAAGTATTGTTGTTTCCTTAGGTTCTCCATCATCAATTCCTAGTTTGTCTTCACCTTCATATGATATTTCCTCACAAGCTAAATTTGATCAGTTTATGAGAGATTCATTACTAGAGACATCAAATCCATGGACTCCTAGAGCAATGATGACTGAAACAAACCCAATTTTGAATACAACACTCATTTCTACAAATGCAGTTGCCACACAGGAATTGTCAACAAGTCAAGAAGGTAATACTTCATTTCATCCTCCTTGGTTAGTCTCACAAGTTTCTAAATGGAAGAAGCAGATGGTTTCTCCTAATGAGTTAGATCTTGAGGAGATGGTACTTCCAAAATCCAAGGGTAAGAAAAAGTTGAAGATTCACTCTAGATTGCATGCGGATAAATCTAGATATAAATATGGGGATATTGCAACACCTCCACAAGGTAAGAGTGAAGTCATCATGGAGGAATATATTGTGAAAAGAATTGAAATTGGGAAAGTCACCAATGCAAGTGCCAAAGAAGATGCTCAAGTATATTTAAATAATTTGATAGAAATACTGGATAAGATGGAGAAAGCCAAGGACATGTATGAGGAAAGGGCTGAAAACTATGCATCACTGTTGAGGAAAGTCACATGAACTTTAGAGAACATGCAACCAATGGCCATGATGAGTGTTGAGGAACCAGTTGTTCAAAAGGTGAAAAAATATTATTCAAAAGGAAAAATCATTTGAGTTTGTTGATAGAATAATTGAACAAGGCTCAAAGTACATGACTATTGCATTAGAGAAGATTGCTCATATTTCCAAGATTGACCTAGAGCTAGACAATATAGTAGGTACACTTTCTACTGAGCAAAAGAAAATGGAAAAAAATATTGAATCATGGTTGCAGTTAAAGGAGGTAAAACTAAGTAAGTTAGTACAAGTTGGGGTCATTCCCAACAAAGAAAATTGTATACACTAAAAAATGTCATGAATCATATCATACACTTGAATCAGGTATACTAACATCATTTCCTCTTGAAACCCATCCTCTTTTCACTTAATTAGTTAAATTAGCCCACCTAATTAATTAATGGCATCATTTTCACCTATTAACCTAATTTATCAAATTAGGTTAATTCACCTCCTTTCATGCTAACACTTCATCCTGTTAAATTAAATAAATCAAACTATTTAATTTAAATTCTTAAATCTTCTGATTTAATTAAATAACCCTAAGTTATTTAAATAATTAAATGTCATTCCACCTTTCCCCCATTCACTAAATCATTTTATTTAATGAATATCATCCAATTCTTCTAATTCCTCTAATTGCATAATTAATATTGTTTTATTATCAATTAAATCTAATTTCCCCCACTTGCAAAGGAATATTCCAAGGGATATTCCTCCTTTGCACACTCCTCCAAAAGGAATATTCTCATGGAATATTCCTTCCCCTTTAGCACATTAAAATTTTGTTTTAATTTGCTAAATATCTATTTCCTCACCCATGAGAATATTCTCTTTCTTCACTCATTTGAAAAAAAGAATATTCTTCCTTATAACAAACTCACAAGACTTCATGTGCAAGTTAACTTACAAGACTTCTTGTGCATGTTTTGAAAGTTTTTTTATTGGAGGGAATGTGAACCCTTGATTAAATCTCATCTTTCATTCTCACCCATTGATGAGAATCCATGATCCATGCCTCTTCTTTCTTTCATCCTTGACCGTTGATTGATATTTTTTATCTCATCCATTGATCTCTTTTTACCTATTCTATAAATAGAGCTTTCCTCTATTGAATAGGGATCCATCTTTTAGAGAAAACTTATGCTATTGAAATCACTCACATTTAGCACATATTTAGCATCTTTTAGCTCATTTTAATTGCATTTAGTGAGATTTAAGCTTCCACTAATGGCTTCCATGATCACATAATGCATCCATTTAGCTTGTTTATTAATTAGGGTTTGAATATTTTAGTTTAAATTCCATCTAGATTAGCTTAGATTTTGCATAACTAGATCTTTTTTAGCATAAAATCATGTTAAATTAGCTTGCATCATGTTCATTTAGATTAAAATCGTGTTTTTATACACATCTTACAACCATTCCATTAATTTTCTTCAATAAAACTAACTAGGGCAAGCTCATTTATCCACGGGATTGGAAAAGGGTCATCATTCCACATCAATGTGACACCACTCCCACAATGGGATAAGTTTCAAATGGATTGGAGTAGACTTTAAACTTTTTCATAGTTTAGAATTCTTAGTTTTGATAAATGTTTAGTTTAACTTTCATTTGAGATTCGATGTTAGTGGCTTCGTTATACTTCTATTCTTCATGGATCAAATGTAATCAGCCCATACTAATCTATCCAATCACTTTCTGGCGCTAGAAGGAGGGATTTACTAACTTTGTTTGAATATTTTTTCTTAAAAAATTTGTGAGTTGCAAGTTTTTGGGCTAGAGCGATGCTTTTGGGAGCTACAATGACGTTATTTTTCACCAAAGCAATGCTATTATTCACCAAAGTGGCACATTTGCAAAAGTGTCGCCATATTTAAAGAAGGCATCACCATAATTGAAAAAAGCGTCACAATTTGCAAAGGGTGTCATTATATTTCTATTGTGACGCTATCATTGTCTTGCTTTTATAGTCTATCTTAAAATGGTCATATCTTGGTCATACAAAGGTCTTTTTTGAATTTTTTTTTTAAATGGGGTATAATTTCATGCTCTACACAATGGTATAGGTGTTTTTCAATTTTGGTGGAGTTAAATATTCCATTTTTGCACCTAAAATAAAATGTATGCAATTTTCTCGTGCCACTCGACAATATTGAGAATTAGAAACATTTCTTAACACTTTGTATAATCACCCACATCTTTCAATTTGGATTAAAATTAACCCCATGCTAGTGTAGGGAAAAGGAATGGTGTGTTTTCTCTCCTTGCTTCATGCAAACTGGGAAATTGAACTATAAGCTTACTTCCTTGCTTTTGATTATCTTTAGAGGGCCTACTTCCTCACTTCAAAAAGAGGGAATGACCCAAGCAGAAACAAGTTAAAGCCAAGCTCTTTCAAGCCACTATATAAATAATGTGTTTATGGCGAAAGTCACAAACAACAAGTGTGAATATTTCATACTAACATGTGTCTCCCTTAATATTTGTGTGATACGTTAAAATATCTTCTTAGGAAGAGACTGGGAGGCCTCTTGATTGACCATAATCTTGAGCTAATCTTGTCACATGTATGGCCACCTTGAATGAAATCCCTTATTACGAACCAACTATTTAGAATCCAAAAACCTTAATGCTTGTTGGTGAAGGAACGGTTGTTATGAAGCCACCCCACATTTTACTATTCAATTGTCGAAACAGGAAAATCCTTAGGATTTGAGATTTGGTGGTCTTGAGAAGTGTGTGTCATGGAGGGGAGCTAGTTTCACCAAATATCTATCTATTTGCATTGTCTTAGTGTTTGGAGAAATCCAAGTGGGGATTTAGCAAGTAGTATCTTCTAATCCTAAGGTTTTAAATGCTTGTGAGTCATTTTAATACTTTTCTTGGTACTAAAATGTTACAAACAAATATTCACGATATTCCTTGAAATTTCAAACCCTTTGGTCTAAGTAAGGATACCCTTTGACAAAACCTTGATATTAATTCTTGTCCTAAGAATTTATTCTTAGAGGCTTCTAAGTATTTTGGTTTATAGCTCAATCCATACTTCCCAAAGTTAACATAAGCAAAGTTATGGCTTGAACTTCATCCTTTTCACAAAATGGACCTTGTGAAATTTATGATGTTTTTGACATACACATTTAGTTTGAACTTAATCAAGACAAAGTGTTTGTGGTAAAAAGAAACTCCCTTAAGCAAGATAAATTGAAAAATTGAACCCCACATGACCATTTGGCATTTGATCGCTTCGGTGGAACAACCAAACCTTACGCCTGCTATCATATAAGGAAAACATTGCAAAACATTGAGTCCAAAATCATTGGGTCCTATTTCCAAAATCATTTGATTTCAATCATTGAGTCCTTGGGGTTTGATCACTTTAGAGGTATAGCATGTTTCTCACCACCTTGGTCTTGTAAAACAAAGGTTCATTCTAGATCAACATTGGGTCAAAAATTTCATCCATCCTTCATCATATTTCATCCTTCACTTCACCAAAATTTGCAAACTTTTGAACACACCAATACTTTGGACTTAGAAATCAATCAACCCAAACCCTAACTTAGCTACTTTGTATGTGAAATTAATCCTTTTCCATGAATTTGGTTAAGTTAGTTATCATTTGTGGACTGGTTTATCTTGAAGGTCACAAGTCTACCCTAAAGGTTCACAAGTTCATTAACATCCTCTATCCAAACATAAAACAATCAAACCTTCTAAGTCAAAAGTGTTGTCCCAAAACGCTTTCAAAAATCACTTCCCATATCATTCACCTTTTTCATCTCCCATTGTCACCATGTTGGATCTCAGTTATGTTTATGGTTTGTCCTTGATGACAAAATCTCTTTCAGTTGATTCTCTTTTATGATCAGTCTCAGTTTGGATCCTTATGATTTATAATGGCACTTCTTTGATGTCTCTTGGCTATTACAGAAAGCTATCTGTTATGTTTCAATTTCATGATGATGAGAATTCTAGTTCAAGTTATGAATGCTATCTCTTTGACTGACAGAGTTTGAAAGTTGGTTTCTTTGTTAGGATGGTTCATTTTTCATATCACAGGTATTGGTTGTTTCTCATTCAGGCTTACACATATCGGCATGAGTATGGCAGGGTCTCCCCGATCCTTTTTGAAATGTCTGTGTTGCCTATCGGCAAGACATTTCTAATGTCATGTCGATTGAATTTAACATTCTGATAGCTGTTGGCAAGACCTCCTTTTTTTTATGGCAACAGCAGAAAGGTCTTTCAACATAAGCTTTTTCCGTTGGTATGTGATCACAGCGAAATTAACTTGTCTCATCGATCGGAGGTTGATTGGAAGTCTATCGGTAAGTGCTTGGTGGTATCGGAATAGGTCTCGACGAAGTGGTTTTGTCTTACCGAACATCATCTGGGGTTTCGCTTCGGCCAAACATAATGATTTGGGTATATAGTCTCTCTGAAGATTGCTTGTCTCACCGACTGATGCACTGAATGTCTTATCGACATAAGGTTACTGCTTCAGTGAAATGTTATAATGACTCTGTAGTGTTTCAGTGACTCCAAATGAAAATTTGACTTCGGCCAGACTATGCAATATTAGAGTGTTGTCATAGTGAGCCCGTAAGGTCTTGTCGACTAAGTCTTATGAGGAGCTTTCGGTGAGAGATTGGTTTTGTCATAGCGACACATAAGAGTTGAAAAGACTTTTCTGTGAGACTCTTTCTTCGAAGAGAGGTCTTAGCAGATGATGATGTCTTTTTGGTGAAAGATACTTTTTGTTTCATCGACCAGAAGGATGTTTGATGGCTCTCGGAAAAAATTTATGAAGTCTACAAGAGGTCTCTCCGATCTTATTTGGTCACAGCGATAGTGAATGAAACTAAAGGGCATCTCGGTGAGAATTTTCCTCATGTCTCAGCGAAAGAATAATATACTAAGGGAGTCTCTCGGTGTAGCATGTTGTATTCAATATGACTTCTCCCGACTCTGATGGGTCTTGGTGAAAGTGACAACCATAAGGTTGTCTGGCAACGTTAAAGTTGCCTTCAGCATAACGTGTCATTGATTGCAATGAAAGGTTGTTAGGGAAAAATTTTTGAGCTTATTCTTTTTGACTGGGTATCGAACCCTAGTCTAGCTGCCATCATGAGAAAGCTTCATAAACTGATATTTACTATTGTTGTTGGTTGTAACAGCAGTGTCAGGATGAAATTCGTTCTTGGTTCAAAAATGAATGGTATGGCTGCTATGTTTGATGCGCATCTCTAGCTGGAAGATTGACAGTGGTTGATAGAGCCATGGGAGTTATAGATTTGTCTGGTATTTTTATTTATGCGTTTCATGCTGGTTTATAATCACCATTTTCTTTAACTGCTTTCTGCATCTCTATGACAAATGATGCCCTGACTGAGTATTATCTTTCATACATTAGATGTTATGATTTTTTTGTGGTGGGAAGTTGTGCATTTTATGCAGAGAAATGATCTCATAAGATTCAGACTTGTTGAGGACGGTGCTTAGTTGGGTTAAATGGCTCTTGTATTGTTTTGGTTGTTCAACCGTTAATTCTGAAGATAGTTACTTACCTTTTTTAAATATATATATATAGAGAGGAGCAGAAAAAAAATGTTTTTGTTCAGCTGTTGTTGTAATTCAAAAGATTATCATTCTTTGACTGTATGAAAACGTATGAATAAACTCTACAGTAAAATCTGAATAACAAGATGCAGAGATTGTAAAATTTCTTCTCTATAAAGTATTTTAGGGATTCAATTATTGAATCATTAAGGTATTTTGTAGATGAGAAAACAAAGAGATATGTGCTCAACTAAAAATAGAGAAACCCTCTGAATCATTATTATTGTTCAATACATAATTTGAGGGGTTGGTACTCCTTGAGATAGATATCTCTAAATGAGGGGTTGGTGCTCCTTGAGTGGGTGCTCAAAAATCAGCCTATAAGGCATTGTGAATAGTTGATTATCAGATTAAGCCAGGAAGGCATTTAGGGAGTGGTTTTCATACCCCAGGAGGGTTTTCCACTCGGCAAAATATTGTGCCTCTTTGTTCTTCTGTGTTCTTTTTGTTTTACAATGCTGTTGTTGTTTATGTTCACTGTTGAGTTATTACTTTTCTCAATTATGTTTATGAATGATTACATTCAACTCATGAATGCATTAATTAGAGTAATATTGAGAACAAATCTGTGATATGTTTTGAAGTTTTTGAAAAATTGGTCAAATCTGTTAAGATACTGATTCACCCCCCCCCCCTCTCAGTGTCATTTTAACTCCAACACACCATTGGTCCAAAACACCTTAGAGGTTCACTTTTGGAACAAGGTCAAAACACAAGAAAAACATGGAATATAAACTTGATTCATACATCATGAGTGATCTAAAATCAACCAAACTATCAAAGCCTTACAATGCCAATTGATTATCAAAACTCACATTTATACAATCTGCACATGGGATCATTATATCCTACAAACCTCAATGCTACAACAAATGTGAGTATGCCAAATCTAAATTTGGAACACCTTTCCCTATGGTAGATTAAAATCAAAGTTAAAACCTACAAATCTATCAACCAAATGATCAATACATGAGTCTTCAACAAAGCAACATTATCCCATCAAATCAATACATGCCAAATGTGAATATACCAAATACAAACTTACCAAACATGAACATATCAAATCCACACTTGGTGAGCTATAGGATGGATACTTTTACAAATCACACCAATGTTGTTCAAAATCCAAACAATATATTGGAAACTTAATGTATTGATCCAAATCAAGGCAACACCATGAAAAATCAAGGTTGCCTAAATCAAAGTAATTTGTTTCCCAACCCCAAAAATGTTCAATACCAACCTATGATGCAAAATATAAACATCATCCCAAATCAGAACATAGTCCAAAATCAATTTGTGCATGATCCCATACACACACCACAAGTATATATTCCAAATATGCTTGACCAATAATTGAATCCACTACACCAAGGGTATCAAATCAAAATCAAGATCAAATTATGTGAAATCAAATTTCTATACTTAGAAAATTCATTGATTCATATCACCAAGAGACATCTCCACCCCAAAATTGACACACTCCCCCATTGGTTAAACCATGTCATCAAAACATTTAGTTGTGTCTGCAACCACATCAAGAACAACATCTTCAATATCAAGAAGTTGGATGTAAAAATCAACAACCTCAACAAGATCAATCACCACATCTCCAAGATGGATCAAAAAAAGATCAAACACAACAAGCACAAGCTTCACATGACAAAAAAACCACTACCAAATGTGAATACACTTCTTTAGGTGAGCCAATCAAATCATCATTAAACATGTTAGTCTATGCTAAACTTATCAATCTTCCAAAATAATTAAATGAAGGTGAACCTAGCATCAAGTTCCCATGGGATGATGATAATGCTTATTGTGAATACCATAGCACAAAAGGTCATGACACATCAGATTGTATCAAACTCAAAGATCTAATCCAAGACCTTCTTGATCAAGAAAAAATAACTGTTGAAGACAATGATCAAGATTCAACCATTAATGATGGAAATGATAATCTCTCCACCATAATTTTTGAAAACAATTATCAAGATATATCCATCAACGAGAACCTTGAAGATGTTTCTACCACATCTAATGATCAAATCAACATATATCAAGAGTAGATTTTACTCGTGATCAAGACCCATCAACAATATCCAACAATGATCCATTTCAAGAAGCATTAACATCATTTGATCCTATGATTGAAAACATTGACAATATCCCCACCACCATGTTTGAGGAAAAAATTCAAGATTAATCTACCAATGATCATGTTGACAATGTCTCTACATCACCTAACAAGTTAGAGGACATATCTCAAGAATTTATTCCAAAGAATGATCAACATATTTCACCAAAGTCTAGCAATGGTCCTTTCCAAGACATATTGGCATCCTTTGACCTCATGGTTGCAGATATTGAAGGAATCCTCAACTCAACACTTGATCAAAATCCACTCAAAGATCAAGATGATATCGAGCCACTTCCCATGCCTAATGAAAGCATTCAAGAACCCTTTGAAAACAATCCATCCTTTGAAATTCACCCATGTCAAGAACTTGATCAAAAGCATGTTAAAAGAAATTCCAAAATTAATCAAGATCAAGGATCCATATCTCCAAGATACTACCATGATCTATGTTGGCAAGAGACAATGCACATGTTTTCTGGTGTTGTCATTGATGGCAACCCTTGTCAGCTAGTCGATCTGCATGTCATCATTTACTCATACTAGCAAACAAATTGAAGATTAGTGATTATCTATTAAGTTAGAACAAAGCATCTAGTAGATTTGTGTTCTTTGATTCATATGCAAAAAAAAAAATTATTATTTTTTGTTGTGGATATTAGGGAGTATTGTTCGATGCATAATCTATTTTATCTATAAATCTTGGTTCCCCGTATCAATTTGGGTGAAAGTTAGAAGGTCCGGTGAACTATTTTTTTGTTCATCAGTGTATGAAGGTTGACTTGGTGAATATAGTGTGTCGCGGATAGTTCAAGAGTTATTGTTTAACTATTTTTGTATTTGAACATTTTGGTTTGGGTCCTCACTATGTTGTGGCAAACTCTTGTGGAAGAACATTGAATATTATGGATGATTTGAGCTGATAGTTTGTGAATATTTCTTATTTTGTTGAAGCCAACCTGAAGCAATTAAGTCCTAAGTAGAGGACATATATAAGTGATCGTTTATATCATTTTGGTGCATATTTGATGTGATTTGTTGAATGTTGAGAATGTTAGAAGGTCAGTAGAGTGATTATGCATAGTTTCACTTGTGCATTAAGGATTTTTAGTGTGAATTAAAGAAGAATATAGCAGAATCAGATAAAAGATCCAGAATTTGATTGTTGATCCCAACTAGAACTGTAATCAAGAATTTGTAGATGCTACTTTATCAGTTTAAATCCTTGGAAGTATTCCAAATTTTTGTAAGGCAGTGAACCTTCAGTTTTTGAGCAGTGAGCTCTAGGCAGTGTGCCTGAATGAAAGTGCATTCTCATTTTGTATTTTTTTCTTTTGAGTATACTCAGAACAATATTGTGGATTGACCTCCACCATGGCTTTTCCCCTAACAAGGTTTCCACAAAAAAAATCCTTGTGTTATGGTGTTGTGGTTATTTGTCTTATGTGCATGCATTTTTATTTTGGTTGAATGTTATCAGCACTTTAAGGATCAGATTAATAAAGTTAAAAATTACACAACACTGATTCACCTCCCCTCTCAATGTTGCTTGATTCCAACAATTGGTATCAAAGCTCAGTTCCTCGGAAGAAGTTTAAAAGCTTGGGGAAGATCTTGGAAATTGTTTCGATGGATTCAAGCAGTCTTCAACAACAACTTACGGTGGCCCTAGATGATCTTGATCACAAAAAATCTGAATCTGGGAATTATAAGAAAATCTCATGAATACTGAGAGATTCATTGAGTCATTGAAAGAAAAAATCAACAAGTCCAGAGAGAAGAGAAGGGAACTCTGTGATCAGATAAAGTAGGAAGATAGTAAACACATTGTAGATGAACAATTGAGTCAAGCCCTGAAGGAAAAGATAGAAGAATGTGAATTTTTTTCCAAGAATAATGAAGTTCTGAAGAATGAGATGGAATCTATTATGATGAGGATTACTAAGGAAAAGACAAGAAGAAGAATGAAGAAAAGATTTCCCAATCCATGAAAGAAAAATCTAAAGAATGTAGTTGAATTACTAATGGATTCATTCAGTTGGAACTTGAGTTGGAACAATCCAAACACAATGAGGAAGAGCTTGAAAAGCACATTATTGATCTCAGAGATGAACTTGCTACTGCAAATGAATTCAAGGAGAAGTTCATAATTAGCTCAACCAATCTTGATGAATTGATTAAAATTCAGAGGACTAATGGTGACAAGTGAGGTCTTGGATATGAGAAAGGAGAAAGTTCCAAATCTGGACAAAGGAGGTTTAGACAAGGAAATCAAATGAACAACGTTGGAAGGTATCTGATAAGACAACCTAATGCTCAAAATTTTTATGGTAACTGTTATATTTGCAATATATTTGCAATAAATTTGATCATATGGTGACCCAATGTAGAAGTAGAATGAATTCAAGTGGTCCATCATTCTCTGGTCAATGCTTTCATTGTAACAAGTATGGTCATAAGTCAAATGAATGCAAAAATGTGATGAACAACTTTTATAGAGATGTTAGATGTTATACATGCAATAGATTTGGCCATATTGCTAACTAGTGCAAATCAAGAGAAATTCAATGGAACAACTGGTCTGGACAAAGAAATGTGGTGTGCTACAATTGCAACAAAATTGGTCATATTGCTAGATTTTGTAGAAGAGGTTTGGTAAATTAGAGAAGAAACATGCAGAAGGATGAAAAAGGAAAAGGGAAAGTTACTACAGATCAAATCGAGAAGCAGATGAAGAAGACATGGGTAAAGAAGAGTCCCTTTGTTGCAGGAAATAAGCCAACACCAGAATCAGCTTCTGATAATTCCTCTGGGAATTAGGTTAAGGCATCTGGCCTAGGGGTATTTTTCAAGAAAATTTTTCAAACCCCCTACCAAGAATCAACACCAAGATGTGGATGAGTTCAGTGATTGCATTGATGATCTACAAATTCTATTGAACAGTTGGAGACAGTATTTATGCAGAATTGAAGGTTCGCAGAAGAGTTATCCTTTACAGTGTATGGAAACATTATATCTGGATGAGTTAGGGAAAAAGCATTTATTACGTCAAAAAGGTTCAGTGTGTGAATGATAAAAGGTTATTTATATCCTTCATTTATCACTTTGCATTTTGAGAAGTTTGAAGAGCTCTAAAGCAATTTTTGGAAAAATTTGGCGAGAATTCAAGTGTGAAGGTGATTTGAAGTTCAAACTCTAATCCGAAAAAAAGGTATTTATCGAGAAAACTTGTAAACCTGTGAATTTTTTAAAATGGCTACTCCATTGGTAGTTGAATTCAAGGATAGACCCTGTCCAAAATTCAAGTGGAATCCTTTCAAGTCTATTGAGAGTGAGCCCTTAGGTACATTTTTTGTCTGTTCCATACAATGTTTTGCATATTGAAGATATTAGGGCATACATTCATGCTAATATTAAGGAGTTAGGGAGCATGCAGTTGCTACATTTGTATTCCAATCACATTGTTGGAGAGGATTTTTGTGTTAAGCCTGAATTCAAAACCCTAGAGGAGAATAAATTCACATAGATTATGAAAATTCCTATGTTTGATGAAAGTGAATGGGTCCAGTACATCTTGAGTTGAGTTCATGTTGAATTCATGTGGTTGATTCGACCCTTCAAGATTAAAAAATAAGATATAAGTGTTGTTACAAGTTTAAATTCCTCCGGTGGATTGCCAAATTTGAAGTTTGTGAAGAATTAAACTGTCACTAATGCAACTGGTCCGATATTTGATAGAATATTGATGACAATTGATAACATCATTGATGTGGGTGTGAAATTTTCTTTGATGGTCATTGGTTACAAGATATATCACTCCAGCCAAGAAAATTTTGTATCTAGTACAACCATATATGCAGCATATCAGATGGTAAAGGAGAATGCAGAGTATGATTTATGTGAATTGCTTCGAAGTCAGCTTATGGAAAATCATGGTAAGATTAAGAAAGACAAGAAGAATTTGTTTAAATATGGTAATTTATTGCTATGTTTGTTCTTTTATTTCATGAAAGAAGTTTTGAGAGTTGGGAAAGTGCATTGGAAAAGCGATAAGCTTGTTACTGTTCAGATTAGAGATATCTTGTATGGAATTGGTGATATGCAAGCTAGGAAAACTGCAATATGGGATATTTCAAGAACTTTTAGAATACAATGCAAGCTAGGGAAAGAATTCCTACTTCTATTGTGGATAAGTATAAGGATACAATCTGCTTTATGGTGGACATTGATTAGTGCTTGATGGAAGCGGCAGAACCTAGAACCATCTGGATTATGCCAATGGGTTATAAAGTTGAGGAGAGAATCTTGGAGCTATATGCACAACATCTGTTGAGTAATCCTTTGGATCCATCTGAAGAAAGGTTTGGAACATATGCAGAGAAGAATATGCAAGTCCATGAGCAATTGAAGAAACCAATGATAGTCCAGAGAGTAAGGAAAGAAGTGGAAGTCTTTGCAGAGAGCATGGGCATATCTAAAGAAGTTGTAAGAGAATCCAGAAGGATGAGAGAACAAGTTGAAAGTGAAAAAGGAAAAGAACCTACTAAAATTGAATTTGCTAGTCTAGAAGCATCCTTTGCTTGAACTAGATCAACAAGGAGCTTAGCACCCCTATCTGATCATGCAAAGAAGCCAACCCCTGTAAAAGCTCAAGTTAAGGCATCCAATAAAAGGAAGAAGGATAAGAGCACAAGAGTGTATACAGTTGTTTTAGAAGATCAGAAAAAATTTGATGAAAAAGTTAGAGAAATAAAGTGTATGGGAACCCAAGCATCAACAACAATCACTAAGGACAATCCCTCCGATGAAGAGGAGAAAGCAAAGAAGAAGATGAAGCCTGACAAACCAGGTATGTCCATAGAGGAAGTTGAAAGAGGTATAATCAAGGATGGAAATATTAAGCCCCTATGTGAAGTGTGTGGTACCTTTGATACTATTGGTCAAAGAGTCCTTGAGGAGGATACAATACAATATTTGCACAATTTCGATATGACTCTTGTTGAGATAATGGCACAATTGCCTAAGGAATTATATGAAATTTTGGAGATGAGGAGAGTTAGTGCCAGAATTGAAGAAGAGCAGCTAAGAGAATGAGTTTTTGCAAATATAAGTCTGGTAATGTCTATTGAAGAAATGAAGACAATCCAAAAAGAAGCAAAAAGAGAGTTCAAAATCAAAACAAGAATAAACAAGCTTATGATGGGTAGGACTGAAGAAGTAGAAAAAGAAACTAAAAGAATTCTGAAGGAAATTCTATTAAAGAACAAAATTGATGTTGTTTCTGAAGAAGAGCATGTGGAAGATATTTCATCTGGTCTGGTAAATGAAGAGGTTACAGTTGAGGATACTCAGACTCCTCTTGATGTGCATGATACAAAAGAACCTATGGAGACTAAAGCTCCTAAAATTGTGTCGGTTGAAGAAAAGGAGATATCAGTTGAAGAATTTGAAGCTCCAAATGACAAGAAAAAATATGTAGCTATGGAAATAGTATTTGATGAAAAGAAGGTTAAAGTTAAAGAAGTTCCAATGGAAGCAAGAGACACTGCAGAGGAAATGAAGAAGTTTCTAGAAGAGCAAAAGGAAGAATTTGATCTTGAGTTGGGAGATGCCCCTATTCATTTGTCTACTTTGTCCCTAATTCAGAAAATGAAAGTCACATCATTTGCACAAGCTAAGGCTAGGGAAGAAATTTTGAAGTCTCACATTGCGGACAGTGAGTTATTGAATCTTGCATCTAGCATTTTTGAGAAGATCATGCCTACTCATGTTAAGGATCCATCCAGTTCTTCCTCCAGTGAGTTGAAGAAGCTTATAAATTTGGTAAGTACTCATTTTGAGTCACTTGAGAAGTCAGCTTTGGTCAAAGTTCAGAAGGAATTTGATGCTAGAAAGATTAGTAGGTTGAAAGGAATGATAGCTAATGATAAATCTATGTTAGCTACCTGTGTGAAAAAATTTCAAAGTGCATTATCAGAAGGTGGAAGGATTTATAAGTCGTGTTTGTATTTGTCAAAACTTACTAAGGAAAATGAGAAGAAGGTTAAGGATCATGAGAAAGAGTTAGTTGTTATTTCTGATGCTTTTGATCCTTTAACTATTTTTGTTAGAGAGCAAGAAGGTCAAGTTATATCCTTACTTGAAAAAATAAAGAGCTTGAAGTGTGATAATGACAGAGTTGTGGAAAGAGTTGATGAACTTAGAGGCCTAATTGGTCCAAATTTGGAGACCATGTTGAATGCTTTGAAGGAAGCACAATATGCTATGGCGGTTAGTGATCCAGTGAACCTTGAATCTGCAGAAATGCAATCTTATTTACTTTGTGGTGAAATAACTATTCTAGAAAGTCTCAAGAATTTTTGGGACACAAGCTTGAACCTATTAAATACCAATTTTGAAGATATTTTCAAGTTTGTGTAAGTTGTTTGAAACAAAGTTTGTACATATGCAGTTTGAAGTTTTTGTATGTTTATAGGAGTTTTGTATGCAGATTCCCCATCTTTTCCATTGATGTCAAAGGGGGAGAGTAGGACAATGAAAAATGTATATTCATCTAAAGGGGGAGTTATAGTTTTGAGTTGTGGATGAAGATATTTTTGGATTTTTGGTTGGTAGTGTATTTTTTTTGGTATTGATCTGACACTTAGTCATTTTTAACTAAGTGTTTCCATCAATGCCAAAGGGGGAGATTGTTGGAAAGAGACACTGCACATGTTTTTTGGTGCTTTCATTGATGACAACCCTTGTCAGCTAGTCAATCTACTTGTCGCCATTTATTCATACCGGCAGATAGATTGAAGATCAGTGATTATCTGTTAAGTTAGAATAGAGCATCTGGTAGATTTGTGTTCTTCGATTCATATGCAAAATTTATGTTATTATTTTGTGTTGTGGATCTCAGGGAGTATTGTTCGATGCATAATCTATGTTATCTATAAATATTGGTGCCTCGTATCAATTTGGGTGAAAGTTAGAAGATCCGGTGAACTAAATTTTTGTTCATTAGTTTATGAAGGCTGACTTGGTGAATATAGTGTGCCACAGATAGTTGAGGAGTTATTGTTTAATTATTTTGTATTCGATCATTTTGGTTTAGGTCCTCACTATGTTGTGGTCGACTCTTGTGGAAGTGCATTGAATATTATGGATGATTTGAGCTAACAGTTTGTGAATATTTCTTATTTTGTTGAAGTCAACCTGAAGCGATTAAATCCTAAGTAGCGGATATATATATATATAAGTGATCATTGATATAATTTTGGTGTGTATTTTATGTGAGTTGTTGAATGTTGCGAATGTTAGAAGGTTATTAGAGTGATTATGCACAGTTTCACTTGTGCATTAAGGATTTCTGGTGCAAATTAAAGAAGAACAAAGTAGAAGAGAAAAATCAGACAGAAGATCCAGAATTTGATTTTTGAGCCCAACCAGAACTGTAATTAGGTATTTGTAGATGCTACTTTATTAGTTCAAATCCTTTGAAGTATTCTAAAATTTTGTAAGCCAGTGAGCCTTTCAGTTTTTTAGCAATGAGCTCTAGGCAGTGTGCCTAAATGCAAGTGCATTCTCATTTTGTAATTTTTTCTTTTGAGTATACTTAGAACAATATTGTGGATTGACCTCCACTGTGGTTTTTCCCCTAATAGGGTTTCCATGTAAAAAAAATCCTTGTGTTATGGTGTTGTGGTTATTTGTCTTATGTGCATGCATTTTTATTTTGGTTGAATGTTACCAACACTTTAAGGATCAAATTAATAAATTTAAAAATTGCACAACACTAATTCATCCCCCCTCTTAGTGTTGCTTGATTCCAACAAATCTAATGGGTATTTTCCAATCCATACCAAATGTCACAAATAATGATCATATCCATATATCATATACTCCTCCATCTACCCATGAGATTCTAACTCATAATAGATATGTAGATTTTTTCATCCAAAACAAGAGTCTCCTACTCTTGATATCATTACCAAGGAACAAGAGTCTTCTACTCTTAATATCTTTACACATGATCAAGGCATAGAAAAATCAATAGAAATATCAAAAAATCAATCATGAAGAAGACCTCTACATGGATGGTGAGTCAGAAACATCCTTTGAAGAGCAAGCAAAAATGGATCATAAGGAAGAGTCCTATATGGATTGTAAAGTATCAACACCTTTTGAAGAAACATCAAAATCAAACACATCCTCCATACCAATTGAAGAAAGTGAGTATGGGGATGTCAAGTATTATCAAGAATCAATAAAGATAAAGTATCTTGAAGAGCAAGGAAATGGTTTGTCATTAGCAGAATCAAAGCATGTTAGTAATACTCTCATAATACTAGGGGCAACTTTATCTTTATCTAGTGCAAACACCACCATGGGGAGCATGAAGAGTCCTTATGATGAAATGGCTACCAACATTACAACCATTCATATGATGAATCAACATCCACACATTATTCCACCCACTAATTAGGACCAACCACAAGAAAGAAGTCTATCTCAAAGAAAAGAGAAAATTATTGAAGCAAAAGAATCAATAGAAAAATGGAAGAGAAAAAATTGAATGGATAGCAAAGAAAAATAAAGAAAATCATCCCTATCATACTCCATTAGTCAAATAAACTATGTGGAAAAATAAAAAAGGGAAGTTCATCGATCAAAAGTGTTTGTCAATACAAAAGAAAGCTTCAATAGTGACCTACAAAGTATATGAAGAAGTTGGTCCCAATCGAGTCTCCATATCCACCCATCATTGCTCATCATCCCAAGTTTCGAGAATCAAATATTCCAAACTATTGACCAATCCATCTGCATCTCGTATCCCTCAACGCATTCCACCATCCACTTCAACATCCATGATATCCAACTCTTGTATTGACTATTTTTTTGTTGCAACTCTTTATCATAAGGACTCTAAGGGCACTCTATCATGATGTGCACATATAGGTAAGGCTAACTCTGATATCGATAAAGAAGATGAAAAGATCCAGGGGTTACATTCAAGTTCCCATATTTTAGCAAAACAACTCCTCCAAGCAGGATATCATTGGCACATCATGAAAAAAACATCTATATCAACACTAGCAATGTCTACATCAACACCACCAAGTGATTCGACATGAGCATAAACTTTCAAAAAATTAAACAAAATCAAGAAAATAGTCAGGAGAAAAATCGTCCTCTAGTGAAAACCACTTTGGTGGCACTTTGGACAAGTACCATGATGAAAACCTGGAAAACATGCATCATGAGTAGAATCAAGCATCTATGTGCACTGTTTTAGGAGGAAGCATCTCATCCCATCCATAATAAATCCTACCTTCTATCCATCTTACCCATAATAAATCTAGGAACCCTTCATTATCCAATCGATTTTCATCCAATCTAACTTACCTTGATCTTGGCAAAGGTTTGGTATGCACTTCCCACTTGCTTATGGTAAACATCTTAACATGGGTCACTATCATTGATCCTATCCTAACCAACATTATCTGAGCCATGAGGCATTGTCGAAAGAGGCATACTCTATCCAAACATGTTATCCTATCATAAGATAATCATATCCATCCATCCATTCATTTATCCATACATCCACCCATATCATTCCCTACATTGCTAGACACTGGGAATAGATACTTATAACTTGCTTTGGGAATAAATCTTGAGCTATATCCTATAACTTATGTAGCACTATAAACATTTTCTAACACAAAACAAAATTGGTCAAATCATTTGAAGACAAAATCCAAATCACTAGCCCATGGTACATTTTGACAAGAAGATGTTCCTTATCAAGCTTTATCTTTAATCAAACATCAATCCAAACAATCCATATCAGTTTAATCTACCTTGCACTTCAATGTCACATCAACTCATTCCAACAAACTTTGTTCCAAACCAAGATTCAAAATATTGATCAATCTTATCCAATCAATCCATCATCATCTCAAGATATCCTTCCCAATCCTTATGGTTCTTAACATTATCATTGCATTGTTGTGTATCTTCAACAATGTTATCATCATCAATACATCAATCAAATCAATCAATCCTAGCTTGGTTGTCAACAAAATCCTAAAACATATCACTGAAATCATCACATATCCATACACTTGTCAAGATCGTGCGAAATCCAAAAACACTTGCAAAATCCTATATAGCTAAAATCCAAAAAAATTCAAAAAATTGTAAAGGAAAAATCCAAAACATCCAAAACACATCAAAATCCCTAAAAAGGTCGTACATCAAAAATCCAAAAATAGTGCCATGTCAAACTACATTGTCTCTGAGCTTGAACGTAGGCAAGGCCATCTTTGATGTGCCCCCAAGACACCCTAGCTCAATCCTTTAGGAGTCCTTCATAATAAACTAGCATCCATCAAATGTTCATATCTCATCTTTAATAAGTCAAATCAGTCGAACTACGTGGTCTCTATGCGTATAACGTAGGAAAGGCTCATCTTTGATCAACCCTTGAGGCCCCTAAGGCAAGTCTTTTAGGTTAGGTTCTTGGTCAAAACTCATAAAATCCCTAAACATTCAAATATCAAAAAACCTTAAACATTTGTAAAATCTCGGAAAACCCTTAAACATTCAAATATCAGAAAATCCCAAAAAATTCAGATAACAGAAAACACAAAAACGTTGGAAAATTTTCAAAAGACCTAAGCAACATCAAATATCTTAGAGAAAACCCTAAACAACCTCAAATAATAAAAAACCAAAACATCCACATAAACTTTCAAAAGGACTAAAAACAGCCTCAAAATATCAAAAACATTAAAATATTTCAGAAAATCCATAACCATCCATCCCATCTCGCTTTCACCTGCAATAAACTTCCATCCATAATAAATCTATCATCACCTTCAACCTTTGGAAAAACAAGTAGAAATCAAGTGTAGCGAGTCGTAAAGTGAAAACCTAAGAGTCATAATCTAATGTCTAGATCATAAGTAAATGCATCGTTTCAAACAGCTTATCATAAAGCTCATCATCATCCTACATCAAGCCGTCTAATCAACATGTCCTAGGATGTATCCTTCTTGTGATGGACATCAATATTAGACATCACCTTAGCTACATTTTAAACTAGCAAGAGATATAGATAACACTGACTATTTGTCTTTGATATTTTCTTATAATTTATCTTATTGAACCATTCTAAGGACCTCTCGATGATGTCTATCAAAATGATTTAGATAGAAATTAATGGGGAATCAATCATTATCTTTCGTTTGTTGTGCTTGTGGGTATTCTTATAAAATAATCTTGGTGCATACTTAGTTGTGTGTAGGAAAGTTGTTTGGAGTACATTGTTGACTATTGTGTATGCTTTGGTCTGATATATTCTAAGCTTCTAACTTACATTCCAACAAGGTTTTTGTATGCCAAGGTCTGAACAAGAACTATCCTATCTATTTCCGGAGTCAAAGCCCATTACACTAGATACAACACCATCCTGGTTATCAATACCTTGATGCATTGTGTCTATGTGTTATATCAAACAATAAGGAATGACGGAAATCCAAATCCCAAGATTCGAGAAAATCATCATCATCATCATTCATTTCTCCATCATCTCTAATAAAGTCTCGGTGGATCATAGACTTGTTGGATATTTTGAATCAATCATAAAAATTGATGGTCAATCATATTATTTCTTCTATCATCTCTCCATGCTACTGGTATCATGACAGTCAGCGAAGAACATCATCAATGCATCCATCATTCATCCACAAATCATCAACATGCATACATCTCATAACATATCATAAAACATACATCGTGCATCATCATTATCATTTAAGTTACAAAAAATAATATAGATTTGTTATTCTAAGCATCTTAGATCGTTGCATACATATCATAAACATACATCGCATCATCATATCATGAGCATGAAAATTTGCATCATTGCATACATATCATAAACATCCATATTCATTGCATCATCATCTCATAAAACTGCATAAAAAATACACAAAAAGAAATGCATCCATATCATTTGCATAAGCATGAACATCTACATATCATTATCATCCATCCCATGGTATATCACGAAAAGATACTAAAAAATAAGTACATCCATCCATTGCATTGCATTGCATCACATATCACTTTATTATCATCACATAAAATATAAGCATAAATAAAACAATTGCATCCATACATAATAACATATAATCAAATCACATCATATCAAATGCATCCATACATTCATAAGCATGAAACAAAATGAATGCATCACATTATATTGAATCTATATCATATATATATATATATATATATATATATATCAAAAAAAGATTGGCATGGTACAATATCTGAATCAGTGTATGTATACCGATCAAAAATGCAATATCCACAAGACTATAAAACAAGGAGCCCACGAATGTATATCTATGTAAAGAATCCAGAAATAATCAAAAAGTGTCTCTAGGTACAAATGAGATAGCCCTAATGGCTTCTCCCCTCACTCGGTTGTCTCTCTGTCTGATCCTCAACCCTAGGATGTGCCCTACTCCTTTGTGAGTAATCTGGCTATCTAAGTGTCGCGGGGACATATCGAAGGTAGTGCATCCTATACTAGGTTGCCTCAGTCATAGCCTCTCTGTATAATCGAGCAAACACTATCTGCCCCTGAGCTACAACTATCATGGTCTCAAGCTACTGACGTCGTCCAACCTCCTGAGCCAACTACATCTCAGAAGTCTATCTAAGCTACCGCTACTGGTCTCTCTCAGCTGTCAAGGCCGCTATCTACTGCTTGGCCTAATATCTCTCAACAGTAATAAAAAAAACCTACTGATGGGCATGATCCCTCTCATCTATAATAACCTATACTTGATATTGTAGTTGTTGTATCTGTAAATCATGAGGATTTGGCCCTGGTGGTGATGGCTACTATGGAGGCTACTACTATATCAGTGGCTAACAAGGAGCCTACTGATCTATTGGTGGTGCTCCTAAGATCTGTCCATCCTATCCATCTTGGCCATCCTAGCCATCTTTTCCTCTACCCCGACCTCTACTTCTTCCTGCACCCCTCCCTCTCGATCTCCCTCATAGAGGTTCACCCACTGGATCTGTCAACTGGAAAGGGGGTACAAACCATGCATCATATGCAAGCGTAGTCTATGCATTTTCCTGTCCTTGATCGTAATCCTATGGCCTCACCACTAGCTATTGGAAGCCCTTAAAAACCTTGTGGGCTTGGATTGTAGGTCCTCACGTTGGTGAGTCTCATGCTGACCTGGCGAAGATAGCAGTGTATGCATCATCTGGCATATCCTACTTATCCTCAAACTGTCTCACCACCCTATCTGGTAGGTATCTCTTGATGATGGTATGCTATAGACCCTACATGTGTCTAGTCTATTTAGCAAAGAACAATTGTTGAACATCACCATACCATGTTGGCATCTGAAGCCAGGGTCGCCATTTGAAAATTGTCATATCATCGATGACCCTATGCTAATAGGGAATCCTGAGCTGCCTTGTATGTTGTAGTGTAATGGAACCTTTGTACCTCCAAATAATAGGACCATCTGGCTCTACATTTTCCATTTGAACAATCGGTTATAGCACAAGGATGTGCTCCTAGGCCCAAATGGGTAGTAAGGTGACCCCTGTGTCAATTGCCCTGCCATCACAATATACAAAATCATGCATATCATGGTATAGAGAGGCCAACATCACTAGCCCCGACACATACTGAGTCCTCCTGAAGAGCATCATGTGTCAAGCCATTTCCCATCCTAGACTGAATCCTCTGCTCCGTCAATATGGAGCAACCAAGCTTGAGATGATCGTTGCGATAATCAATCTAAAAGTGGGCACTCAACCTCTATACATCTCGAGGTCAATCTGGGAGGTGACTAGAACAATGTCCTCCAGGTCCATCACCTCATGGCATGCATCATAACCGGCATCAGAATTGTATATCACACGCTCACCATGTATCAACAAATGCAATATCTGACATACATCCTCCAACGTCACTGTCGCCTCACCAGTGGTAAGGTGGAAGGATGAGGTCTCGTTGTGCCATCGCTCGCACAACATTGTCATCATCACCAAATGTGTCTGAATGATGGGCATGTACACCACGTACCACAATCCAATCTCTCCCAATTGCTCCTTTCACAACTCAAATAAATCACCAAGTTTGGATAGGACAATCGATCGGTGCTCACGAGACATCAAAGGCAGGATCACCTCCTTCACCCACAAAGCACACAATATCAAAATATTGAAAAAAATTGGCTAAGTTTGGATTTTTATCCCCCAAAATGACAATAGCATCACTATTTACGATAACATCACTATAATTTAAATTTCAAACTACGACGCCCAAGGCATTTAAATTGCAAATCGCAAGTTGCATTGACAGAAACACATGCATCACAATTTAACTTTGGTGAAACCCTAACCCTAATTTTCAAATCATAAGAAGCATCACTAAACACATATGCATCATGATCTAGAATCTGAAACCCTAATTCTAAATTGTGAACTGCGTCGCAATTCACATATGCGTTGCTAAAATTCAAATTAGCATCATCGATTCTAAAAATAGCATTGCTCTAGAGTGACGCCACCAAAAGTCAAATTTCAAATCAAGTTTTGAATCACATACCAGTGGTCCTACACCTAGAATCCTTTGGTACTCTTGAACCCAGTTGAAAATGTGTTGTGGGAGAACTCATTGTGCCATTTTTTAAGAGGTCAGAGCTCAAAATGCAAGAAATCCTCAAGGTGTGAATGCACAAATGAATTGAAAGTGACCCTTCCTCACCTATTTATGCTTGCAAATTAGGGTTTTTATCGTAATTTAACCATCAAGCTAGGGTTTTTCATCATTTTCACCAATTTTTCCAAACTGAACCTTATTTTGCATCATTTTTCACGTTTTTGGCATGTTTTTGCATCCCAGAGCCTTTCTGGACCCCTGGGGCAACATTTTAACCTTTGTCAAGAAATCAACCCAAAATTCCAAATTTCTACTCGATTTCTCAAGGGGGTAGGGAACCAACTTATTCATTCCACTAGGGCAACAATGGGGCATCTAAAAATCATACAATTTTATTTTCTAATTTAAGAAGCAGTTTTTTATCTGAAAAGTATCAATCTTTGAACTGAAGTAGCAGGTACCTCATTTCAAAGAGGGGAAAAATGTAGACACTAAAAAATATTCAGAATCATATCATACACTCAAATCAGGTATACTAACATCATTTCCTCTTGAAACCCATCATCTTTTCACTTAATTAATTAAATTATCCTAGCTAATTAATTAATGGCATCATTTTCACCTATTAACCTAATTTATCAAATTGGGTTAATTCACCCCCTTTCATGCTAACACTTCATCCTATTAAATTAAATAAATCAAACTATTTAATTTAAATCCCTAAATCTTCTTATTTAATTAAATAACCCTAAGTTATTTAATTAAATGTCATTCCACCTTTCCCCCATTCATTAAATCATTTTATTTAATGAATATCATCTAATTCTTCTAATTCCCCTAATTGCATAATTAATATTGTTTAATTATCAATTAATTATAATTCCCCCCACTTGCAAAGGAATATTCTCATGGAATAATCCTTCCCCTTTTGCACATTAAAACTTTGTTTTAATTTGCTAAATATCTATTTCCCTCACCCATGAGAATACTCCAAAGAATATTCTCTTTCTTCACTCATTTGAAAAAAAGGAATATTCTTTCTTATAACAAACTTACAAGACTTCATGTGCAAGTTAACTTACAAGACTTCTTGTGCATGTTTTGAAAGTGTGTTTGTTTGAGGGAATGTGAACCCTTGATTAAATCTCATCTTGCATTCTCATTCGTTGATGAGATTCCATGATCCATGCTTCTTTCTTTCATCCTTGACCGTTGATTGATTTTTTTGATCTCATCTATTGATCTCTTTTCACCTATTCTATAAATAGAGCTTGCCTCTATTGAATAGGGATCCATCTTTTAGAGTAAACTTATGATGTTGAAATCACTCACACTCACACTCACATTTAGCACACATTTAGCATCTTTTAGTTCATTTTAATTTCATTTAGTGATTTTTAAGATTCCATTAATGGCTTCCATGATCACATAATGCATCCATTTAGCTTGTTTATTAATTAGGGTTTGAATCTTTTAGTTTAAATTTCATCTAGATTAGCTTGAATTTTGCATAACTAGATCTTTTTTAGCATAAAATCATGTTAAATTAGCTTGAATCATGATCATTTAGATTAAAATTGTGTTTTCATTCACATCTCACAATTGTTCCATTAGTTTTTTTCAATAAAATTGACTGGGGAAAGCTCATTTATCCATGCGATTAGGAAAGGGTCGTCATTCCACATTAACGTGATACCACTCCCACAACGGGATAAGTTTCAGATGGATTAGAGTAGAATTTTAAACTCTTTTGTAGTTTACAATGCTTAGTTTTGATAGATGGTTAGTTTAACTTTCATTTGAATGATCCTGTTGAGATTCAACGTTAGTGGCTTTGTTATGCTTCAATTCTTCATGGACCAAGCGTAATCAGTCCATATTAATCTGTCCAATCACAAAAAGTATGTGGAGATCAAGGAGTCTATTAAGAACCACATACTTGTCATCAAGAATATTTCCAAGCTAAGAGCGAGGAGCTATAAAATCTTCTTACATTTCCAGAGATAGATTTGTATGCTTTCTCTATGCTTTATGTAAATAATTTTGACATTTTTACATGCCATTTTGTAAAATGTAATTGCATGTAAAAATAGAGATGTTCTCCTACATTCATGGACATCACATTTGAATAAGTCAATAGTTAGTTAGGGTTTTTCCTAGTTTATCTCTCTTCTCTCATCTATAAATATGAGAGATTATTTTTTTATTGACCTTTTGTCTTATGCAACAAAGTGTTGCTCATTTGTGAAGCAATTTTGAAACTTTGAGTTCCTATTGTGAAACTACTTTCAAATCAATAAAGAAGGCTAAATTGCATACCAAACTTTGAGTTGGGTCAATTTCAAAGTATGTGAATGTTCTTGTGTCATTCTCATAAGTTTGTCTTATTATTGGGTTGAATTCGTGGTGTTTTATAAATTGAGATTGGAAGGATTTCAAGATAATTTTGGTAGACTTTGTGTTGCGCCTTTTACTTGGAATCACATAATTATTGATAATATTGGTGAGTTATCTTTGAGGATTTTTACTTGAAGTTGTTCATGTTGTTCGTGGATCTATTTGTGAGGTATATTGAAGAATTTATGCTTCATTTACATTGTTGGTTACTTTATTGTGAAATTCATCATTGAAGACTATGAAATGATGATGTGCCTACATGAGCCTTTTGATTACGTATATTTATCACACTGGTACTCCTAGTCTATGCTTTGAGAAGTTAGAAGTGTTAGAATTACTGCTTAGATTTTATTAGATTTTTATTGCATCCAAAAATATAAAATCGTGAAACATTGTAAATATATTCTCTAAAAAAAGAGAGAATCATGAATGTGACACACCCCCATATGATTAGTGTAGTGGATATATTAGAATAGTTTACCTTTCAGTTATGTAAGCAGTAAGAAGGGTGCCTCCCCTTTTCGAGATGATAGATTTCATCTCAGATAACTGTGGTTGAAGTTTATTTTTTGGAATCTGTAAAGCGATTACAAAATTTCCACCCAACATACCAAAACATTGGAAAACCTTAAAATACCAAAAATAACCTCAAAAAATTTCAAAAAGTCAAAAACATTTGAAATTTTCAAAAAAAAATCCCATTCCATCTCATTTCACTCTCATCCACAGTAAAATCGCCATTCATAATAAGCCTATGTCATCCCTCACCTTTGGTAAAACAAATAGAAACAAGTGCAACACTTGTCAAAGCACAAAAAAATCATGTAAAATTTCATGAGTCGATCATTGTCAAAACATGACAACAAGCTTTCATATCAATAGCCTAAACCTTTTTAAATAGAAATCAACATCCAATGAATGTCTTAATGGATATATCTTTCCTACAATAGACATCATTTCAGATATCAACTAAAACAACTCTCTCTAGCAAGAGATATGGTGGCATTGATATTTTTTCATTTTGATATCTTTTCATTTTATCTTTTTGTCTCATTTACATCGCTCACTTGAAACTACCTTGATCTTCAACATCTTGGTATGTCTAGAGGGGTACGTAATGGGGCATGACATTCTTTTCAGTTGTTGTGTTTGTTGGATATTATTGCAATATGACTTGGTGAATACTTGCCTTATGTGTAGGGATAGTCTTGAGTAATACAATGACTAGTGCATATCAGGTTCTCTATACCTTTTGTGTATTGGTCTCCTTACTTCGATGGATTCATTCTCTCACATGATCAAACAAGGTGTTTGTATGTCAAGTATGAACAAGGATACTCTTATCTATTTGCAGAGTCAATTCCATGAAATAGATACAACATCACCCTAGTTATTCATACCTTGGTGCATCATGTCTACATGCTATATAAAATAAGGATTACTCTACATTATGTGGCATAATCTAAAAAAAAAACAAAAAAATCTACATCCTATCTCATCACATATCCAATAAATCTTGGAATAATCATAGATTTATTGGTATCCTAATCAACATCATCATCCTATTCTATCTCATCATTTTATTCTATCATTTATTTCTATTCTAATCATTGCATTCTTCTATTTTATCATACTAGCATTTCTATTAAAAATATCATGACATACAACAAAATACATGTATCCCATCATACATCCACAAACCATTAGTAAGCATCTCTCATAGCATCCATCCTGCATAATCATCATATATCACATGAAAATACAAAAATAAAATCATCCATATCATCATATCATAACATCTCATCCTACATCCACCAATCATTAACATAATCATAATCATACATCCACATCATCATAACACATGCATCCATACATCAACATCCATAATCAATAGCATACACCATAGGATATCAATGAATAAAATAACATCAAATATATAATGACTGCATCAAAATGATCTCCTCTCATATATCATAAAAAAAAAAATATCATGATACATATCAAATGTGTGATATACATAAAAAATATACATGAGGCTATTTGTAGTCAATGAATGTGTATAAAAGTCTATCTACATCAAAATATCATTAAAATCAAAGTTATCCTAAGTTCCCTTGATCATCTTGATCGAGAGGAGTTTGAGCTAGTGGTGGCCCCATAGGTTTTTGTTGATTTCCATCTGATGGAGCTTGTGAAGGTCTACCCACTAATTCATCTGACCTGCTTAGACCTGCAACACTTCGAGAATATCTAGGTCATCACCTATGCACAAGCAATGACATGTCATATATAATTTGATAGTATGTAGCCTCAACTTGTAATGACTAAATCCCATAAATATGTTGAGCCAAGGGATGGTTTATCCTTGAGCCTGTATTGTAGCCTTCGACTACTACATGTGGGTCCTCTCCTAGTCACACTCCATAGTAACCTAAGCTAGCTACATCTTTAGCTACTGCATATGGGTGGTTTATGCATCTAATTGGGTCTAGACCTAATTGCACTCAATATTGAGTTAATCCCTCTCAGCCTAGGTTTGTGCAAGTTGTCCTAAGAGACCATCTCTCTCTTGTCAGAAACCATCACGTTCACAGTGCACTCGATCCCTCTCCTATAGGGTGACCCTCAATCTCTTATCATCAGGACCACCTCCTATAGCTACCACTTGTTGCTACTATTGATGTCCCTAATCACCTTGTGGCCCCTAGGCTAGTGGTGGACCCTATCCCCTATCCTCAACTATTGGAACCTTAGCCTCGACCCTTTGTCTTTGTCGGTGTTGTCTGTCAGACTCATCTCTACATCTCTAGCTGCCAATGCCACTTGCATCTAGATCTATGAATTAGAGAGGTAGATATGAGTAGCAAACCAAGTATCATAATGTGTCATAGTCCTTGGATCCTCTTTCCCATCTAAATATACCTAGGAAGGTGGGGCTAAGTGATTAAAATCAACAATGGTTGTGTGTGATCGGGCTACTGGCCCCCACTTCGCAATCTCCCACACTATGCAAGAAAAAATGACATGATAGTCATCTCTCAAAGCATCTTATTGCTCCCTAAACAGTTTTTGGACCCTATCAGGTAAGTACATCTCTAGTATATGATGTGTGTGGCCTATGAGCCACTAGTTCTATCTACAGTGTGATAGTTGCGCATGGTCCCAGGCCTCTACATTAATTCCTGGCATCCATATAAACTCTATAATGTCATCAATGATGCATCAATAGTGAGCTAGCTCCCCCATTAGGTGGTGAGTTAGCATACCCTCATATATATAAATGAAAGGCTCTATGTCCTCTTAGTGCAACTCCCTAATTTTTTGAATCACTACAATGTGCTCCCAGGCCCAAATGTGTAGCAATGTGGCACTTGTAGATATACTAGTCGCACCCCTATACACCACCTAATGCATGTCATGGTATAGGTGTGCAAGGATATAGGGTCCCCAAGAAAAAAATAGCTTTTTCCTCAAGGGTCCTCTCTAGGATTGTCCCCCATCAAGGGTTGAATCTTTGGGATTATCTATCCAGCATAATAGATCCACAAATCAATCTTCCAATCACAATGGTAACATCACTAACTCAACTGACGTAGTTTATGAGGTTTATTTGTCCATCCTCAAGCTCAATCTCCTCATCCATTAAGACTCGCTCCATTAACTCAAACCCTCGATATACATCATATACAATCTGCTCACCATGAATCAACACCCTCAAGATGCACCACACATCTTCAAATGTGATGGTGGCCTCACTGGTCGAGAAGTGGAAAGAGGTCTTTGAATTCCATCACTTGACCACTCTTGTCATCAGTGCTAAGTGGGCCCAGATCATCGGCATGTAATAAACATAGTATAAACCGACCACGTGGAGAGACTCAACCTCCATGGTAGTAAAGTTAGTGATCTGCTCTAGAACCAATGGTTTTCACTCCTGGGAAAGGAGAGGGACTAAGATAGTCTGCAAGCATAATGCTCACGATGCCAATTTTCTTGAAATTTGCAAAAATCTAAGTCTAAATGCCTAAAGAACAAAAGCGAGCCTTTTTGATAAAGACATTGTGCAATGCCAATCAAAGGCATCATGCAATGCCAGTCAAAGGTTTCACCTTTTTTATAAAGGTGTCAAGTGCTTTTGTAGAAGCGTCACACTTTCAAACCAAACATATGTACCACACTATTACAAAGGCATTACACCCAACTAGAGAATATGCATCACACTTTTGTGAATACGTTATGCCTTAATAGTTAGATCATCACCTTTTGACAAAGTCATCGCACATTTTCGAAAACCCAACATAATTGTAGAAACCTGACACTTTTGACAAAAGCATCATGTCAAGTTACAAAGGCACGCCATTAGATTATAGAAGAGTTGCAAAAAATGCAACACCTTTGTTGACCTAAGTTCTAACCTACCTTTAGCTATCTAGAAATGTGTGGAAGTAAAAATTAATGAAGTACATACCGGAGCACCTACACCAGCTAGCCTCTAAAGCTAACAAACTTGATCTGCACAGTGTAGGGATCAAACAACATGTGCCATAGTGATGGTGTCTTTATAAGGTCTTGAAGATGGAATCTCTAAGGGCTCTCAAATCTCTCAAAAAAAAGTGTGCAAATGAGGTTGAAATTCATCCAAATGAATATATATGCCTACCAAAACCTAGGGTTTCACCTTTTAACTCATTTTCCCAACCTTAGCCATTAGTCTTGATTAGTAATGAGGCTTCCTAGGACTTGTTTCTCATCCTCTATTCAACAAAACTACTCTTGTCATCATGTCGTGCTCTCAACCTGAAAACTAATTTTTTCAGCTAATCTCTCAAGGGGGCAACACACCATCATTCCTTCATCCACTAGGGCATAGTGGAGCATTAGGTAAAATCAAGGGAATTTAAAAAAAATTGAGCAACATCAAGTCTTTGAAATAACACACTAGACACATTGCTTCACAGAGGGAGAAAATTTAGACACCTAAAATTGTCCTGAATACATCACACATCTTGATTTCACTAATTAACACCATTTTCCTCATAATTCACCTAATTCCTCCATTTAATTAAATAATGTCCAATTATTTAGTTAAATTCACTTTATTCTCCTATTAATCAAATAAATTAATATTATTTGATTAATTCATCATAATTGATCATTTCCATACTAATTTCCCCTTTTGATTAAATAATTCCAATTATTTAATTAAAATCTCAATTCCTCTCATCCTCACAATTAAATGATTTTCATAATTGTTTAATTGACTAACTTTCCTCCAACTGTCTAATTTGCACAAAGAATATTCCTTTTTCAAAAAAAGGGAATATTCTCAATTCAAATTCAAATTCTTCCCTCCAAGTTAAAATATCTTCAACCTCCTTTCTATGAAAGGGGGATATTTTGGGCTCTCGTGGATTATCAACCATTTATTCTCCTTGATTCACACTCACCTCCTTAATCTTCTCTCATCCCTTGATTACCATTTTCAATCCTGGTCATTGATTAGAATTCCTAAAATTTATAAAACAAGCCCTCTCAAACATGAATTCATTCACAATCTTCATAACATCCTTACTCTCTAGAATTCTTAATCCATTTATTAAGCATTTTAGCCATATTTTTTGCATCTCCCCTCTCAATCAAGCTTTTGCAACATGGATTAGGCCCAAATTGGGCAATCCACATAGACTTGGGGCATAATCCCCCAATGGATTAAAGGGTTGCACATTAAAATAGGTTCAATTACTTTGAATTATGTTCTCTAATGCTTTGTTTGAATCCTTTTAGTTTTTTTAACTAGATTTCATTGAGTATGTCCTTGTTTGATCATTTATCTTGATGTATTTAGGATCTAATTGCTTTAATTTTGTTCTTAATTGATCATTCATGCTAACCATACGACAACAGAAAATGTGTAGCATGTCAGTCCTAAATCAAATTTGTTGTTGCCAAAAGAATGTGATGTCATGTGCTACCATAGGAACACCAAGTCCTATCTTAACACCACACACTAGCTTTGAATACCGCATGCTACTAACCGTTACCACACAAGTCTCAAACACCAATTGATTCACAAACAGACATAGAGAATCTTTTGTCACTTCAATATTTTTGCATGTTGAACATATCCTCCAGAAACTCAGGAATCAGATAGAACATGTGTAGACATACTCTCCTCTCAAACCACAGAGGCAACAACACCTCCAGAAAGGAGATCTAAGAAACACTAAACCAACACAAAACTAAAACATTCTAGTATAGCCTTTTGAATTACTTCTATCATAGTGAATAGATGAATGCATGATATTGCAAGGATACACATAAGTACTCCTGATATACAACAAATTCTAAACCACAGACACTCCAATATAGCTAGTAACATATATTATTACAAATCTCTCCAGCTCAAAATGATATGATAGTACAATTATTAACACATAAAGGTATGATAGAACAACTCCATTTGGTTCACACTGAACTCCTTAAAGATAGTGCCACCTCTAATTGAATATATTCTTTGACATGTCAATGACTCAACAATTAAAGTGTGTTATTTGTAAGGGAATTGAGTGAGATTAACTGTGTGCTACTAATAAGGTCTCCAAAGGATAAAAAAATACTTCCTTACAATTTGAAGATTGAAACACATAGCTGAAATAAAGAAACAAGGATGAAAAGGGATTTGGATGCATTAGTGACCACCTTGGATAGCCACATGAAATGAATCATGAAGAATCAACAATGGATAAGTCAACAACAAGATCACATGGTTCAAAACCATGTCCAAATCATTGAAGAACAATAATCCATAAGTATATTGGTGTGTTATTTTGTCAAGAAATTTGGAATTGGGTGCAATGAAGAAAAGAATAAGGGTGACAAGGAGATCTTTTAGAACAAAAAAAAAGGTTAGGAGGAACAAGGTAAAATTTGAAATTATTGCATTCAAAGTTGAAACTAAAGTAGAAATCAAAACTTTTGAAGGGCAAGTTGATTCAAAAATATAGGATTCTTGGTTAAAACAAGTGAAGGAATATTTTAATGTTTAATCTAATTGTGCATACGATTTCCTTTGGGTCATGACCACATGCTTCTTGGGGGAAGAAAAAGAAGTTAATTGTGTCTATTTGGGTGGGTTTCAATTTTTTTTTCATAAAAAAATATATGCACTTGGACATGAAATTGACCAAAAGGATTAATTGATTGTATTATGGACAAGGTATTGAGGAAAGTGTGGAAGACTACACAATTGAATTTTGCAGACAAACCATGTTGCTTGGTATTGGAGGAGAATAACCTTATCAAATATCTTGGTGGGTGGCATTTTAATTTTAGGAGAAGGGTCATCATTGCAAAGCCAAAGGACCTAGATGAAGCATGTGTTTGACATACTACATATATTTAAAGAAGAAAACAAGGATGAGTGTATTTGTAGATCTTAGTTCTCAATACAATTTGGTTTCACTTGATGTAGTTAAGAAGCTTGTTTTGAAAATATATACTCATCCTTACCCATATCCATTGAATTGGGTGAAAGGGGTTCTTAAATTCAAATTACTAAAAAAAGAAGAAAAAATAGTTTATATGAGCCCAAATATGTTGATGAGGTGGAGAATGATGTGTTTGCACTTGACACATTTGATATTATACTTGGAAGTCCATTTTTGTGAGGAAATTGAGGTGAACAAAACCTATATAGAAAAATGGAGGTGAACTACACCTAGTAGATGTGGATGAACATGAAAATCTTGTAAAAGGAGAAAACACTAGAAACAAACCAAAAACCAACTATACATGGGATTTTTGAGATCCCAACACTATTTAATACACGAATAGGTACATGAAGGGTGATGAAAAAACACATTAGGTAAAATAACTCATAGAAACCCATAGGAAATTGAGGTGAACAAAACCTATGATGAAAATGAAACTGAAGTGCACTGAAGGAAAAGGACTTGAGAAAAAAATGGGCAAAACAAGGCTAAGTCCCCTTCAAGACAAACCATCGACCTACAAACAAATTATTGACTAAAAGCATGAAGAAAAATTCACAAAGAGAA
>VDFB02323641.1:0-63686 GCA_007258455.2 Sequoia sempervirens
TTTTTTGGGTCCATTTTTAGGTGTTTAGTGTAAAGTCCTCTAGGGTTTTGTAGTGGGGCGTTACACATGGTATTAGAGCCCAAGCTCTCACACTAGGTGCTCTGGGTATATACAAGATCCTATTATGTTGTCTTAGTTGTTTCGATTATGAAGTTTACGTTTTCCCTTGTTGACCTTGTCTAATAGCCTGAACTTTTCCTTGGTGGTGTCTGTGTAAGATAATGCCTAGAGTTCAGGTTTGAGGTTGAGGGTGCGGTAGAGGTCACGGTGGTGGCCATGGGGCTAACCATCAGGACTCCCCTCCCTAGAGTTCCCACGAGTCTAATTGTGAGGAACAACAGAGTTCCCAGAACAATCAGGGAGGTGGAGGTGGAGGTCTAATTGTGTCACTTACTTGAGGAGGTTCTTGCCCATCTTGCTCCAAGACAAGAGGGTGAAAAGTTGATGGTTAGAGAGAGAGAGAGGTCTCCCAAGAGGAGAGAGATTGCAGTTAAGCAGGAGGCTATATTAGCTAGACATATGAGGGACCTTTTACGAGCATGTCCTCCTACTTTTGATGGGACTGGTAGTGGTTTGGAGGTAGAGACTTGGTTAATTGATCTGAACTAGTGTTTCGCTATGCATCCATATGGTAGCAACACCAAGGCTAGGTGCACTATCATGCATCTTTGAGGTTTTGCTTCCACATGGTGGCGTTTGGAGGAGTAGAAGCTTCATTTGGATATAGATTCAATATCATGGGAGATGTTCTTAGAGAGATTCAGAGCTTGGTTCTTGTCTGATAATTGGTGACAGCATCGTGCGGATGAGTTCCACAAGCTATGACAGATGGCGATGTCAGTTGAGTAGTATGAGCGAAGATTTTATGAGATTAAGCAGTATGTTGGCATAAGAGATGATGAGGGTATGTTAGTACAACACTTTATCAGGGGCTTGAATGCCCATATCAGTGGGGGTGTTCACGTGTTTGAGCCGAAAACCATGGAGGTAGTTGTAGAGAAGGCTTAGATAGTTGAGGAATTTGGCTATGGCTTTAGGTGGTCAGATGGGTGTACAAATTGGTAGTGCACCTCTAGTAGGTTTCAGTTCTTGAGGTGGCTAGACTTAGTCAGTAGGTCCTTCTAGGAGTCACCATGCACCCACTAAGGGTGGTCAGCAGTAGCAGCAACACTCTCAATCAAAACATAAGAACTCTCAGTCTCGATAGGGTGATAGGTTTTAGTCTGGGAGAGACCAAAATTGGAGGTGAAATAAGTGCTATTGCTTTGATCAACCAACCTAGAGTTCACAGTCTATAGTTAATAGGGGCAGTGTTCAACAGTCTAGTGCACCTCTAGGTGGTAGAGGTTTTGGAAAAGGTACAAGGTGCTTCTCTTGCAGCCAATAGGGTCACATTACTAGACAATGTCCTCAGAAGGGCACATTTGGATTTAGTCAGAGGCTGACCACTTCAAAGTTGACAGTAGGAGATGCAGGCAAATCACATAGAGTTTTTGCAACAATTGAAAACCACTAGGTCAAGCACTAGGGTAAAGTGGTTGAGACTATAGGTGTGTTACAAGACAGTAGAGTCTCTATTCTCTTTGATTTAGGTGCTTCAGATTCTTTTATTTCTCCTTTCGTAGTAGCATGATGTGGACTGGTGGCAGCGAAGTAGGATGATAGGTGGTAGGTCGAGTTGGCCTCTGGTGCTAAGGTCTAAGGATGGGATAACTATTAAGAGACACCTCCTAGCTCTCTCCTAACTCCAAATCATTTATTGAAGAGATGTATGCGACAGGGTTGTCAGTTGTTCGCGGTGACAATAAATGATTTGGAGTTAGGAGAGAGCTAGGAGGTGTCTCTTAATAGTTATCTCATCCTTAGACAGTATGTAGATGTCTTTCCTAGCGAGATTCCTGGGATGCCACCTAAGCATGACATTGATTTTAAGATATATCTTGTACTTGGAGCTAAGCCAATTTCATGAGCTCCATACCAGATGACCACTCAAGAGCTTAAGGAGCTCCGGTTGCAGCTTGAGGAGTTGTTATTGAAGGGGTTTATTCGTCCTAGTGTCTCTGCTTGGGGAGCACCGATGATTTTTGTGAAGAAGAAGGACGAGTCCGTTTGATTGTGTATTGATTACCGACAATTGAATAAGGTGACAGTGAGAAACATGTATCCATTGTCGAGGATTGATGATCTATTTGATCAAATCAAGGGTGTTAGGGTATTTTCAAAGATTGATCTTAAGTCAGGATAACATCAGTTGTGCATCTTCAAGGTAGACATCCATAAGACCACATTTTGTACTCATTACAAACACTATGAGTTCATAGTTGTGTCGTTCAGGTTGATGAATGCGCTGTCTGTGTTCGTGAGTTTGATGAGTGGTGTGTTTTTCACCTATCTTGATAGGTTTGTCTTGTTGTTTTTAGATGATATTTTAATCTATTCGAGGACCATGGAGGAGCATTTGAGGTAGGTGTTACAGTGTTTGAGGGAGAACCAATTGTATGCAAATTTGTCGAAATGTGAGTTCTTCTAGACTGAGGTGAAATATTTGGGTCATGTTATATCTGGTGAGGGCTTTGCGTTGGATCCTTCAAAGATCCAACCTATCATTGATTGGCCTGCACCCACTAATGTTGCAGAGGTTCATAGTTTCATGGGTTTGGTAGGTTACTACCATTAGTTTGTACAAGGGTTTTTGAGGATAGCCCATCCCATCACTTCTCTTTAGAGGAAATGGAAGAAGTTTATTTGGTTAGAGTAGTGCCAGGAAAATTTTTAGACTCTTAAGGAGAGGTTGACCAGTGCACCTATCTTAGTAGTTCTTGATCCTACTAGGGATTTTGTGGTTTGTATAGATGCGTCCTTGGAGGGTTTAGGAGTAGTGTTGATACAGGATGGTCACATGATTTCCTAAGAGTCTCACAAACTCAAAGGATCACGAATTGAATTACCCCACACATGATTTAGAGTTAGCCGTTGTGGTTCATGCTTTGACGAGATGGAGGCACTTTCTTTTGGGGTATCGGTTTGAGTTGCATTGTGATCACAATAGTTTGCAATATATTTTCACGCAACCTAATCTGAATGTGAGGCAAAGACGATGGATGGAGTTCCTATGTGAGTATGAATTTGAGGTGAAATTCATTCAGGGAAAGGAGAATGTGGTTGCAGATGCTCTTAGTCAGCGGAGACATGAGCTTTCGGTAGTGACTCTTGGAGTGGAATTGAGGAGTTGGATCCTTTCAACACTTCCTTCAGATAGTTGGTATTAGGAGGTGAGGTTTGAGGTGGAGTCTAGCAAAGTTTTAGAGGGAAGATTTGCAGGATATTCCCTTGAGTTAGATGGCCTTTTGCGGCACTTGGGTCGTATTTATGTTCCTTCCTCAGGATATCTTCATACTTTGATCATGATATAGGTGCATCAGGCACCCTATTCAACTCATCCAGGTGTCAAAAAGATGCACGTAGACCTTCGACATCTGTACTTTTGGGCCAACATGAGGAGAGATATTGCTGATTTTGTGTCAAGATGTCTAGAGTGTCAGAGAGTGAAGGAAGAACACCAACCCTGCAGGCCTTTTATAGCCTCATCTGGTCTCGGAGTGGAAATGAGACATCATCTCCTTGGATTTTATTGTTGGTTTTCCTGTTTCTTCCCGTTGGCATGATGCCATTATGGTCACTGTGGACAGGTTGATGAAGATGACACACTTCTCTCCTGTCTGATCTGCATACAATGCTTCATTAGTGTCCAGAGTTTTCATGGAGGACATTGTAAGGTTGCACGATATTCCTCGTAGGATTATCTCAGATAGAGATCTAGTGTTTACTTCAGCTCTTTGGACGTCCCTGTAGCATGCATTGGGCACTTAGTTGAAATTTAGTTCAGTTTATCATCCAAAGACTGATGGGAAGACCGAGAGGTTCAACCAGATCCTTGAGGATATGCTTCAGATGTACGTCATAGATCAATAGTCTCATTGGGAGGACTACCTGTATTTGATGGAGTTCACATACAATAATAGTTATCACAATTCTATTAGCATGCCTCCTTTCCAGGAATTATATGGTTGTCCTCGTTGGACCCCGTTGAGTTGGGATCGTTTGGAGGACAAAGTTCTTAGTTTGGAGATGCTGTAGGAGATGGAGCAACATGTGTTTCACATTAGGGAGCATTTGGTGGTAGCCCAGGACAAACAAAATAAATATGCTGATTCTCATAAGGTGGACCGTGAGTTCTCAGTTGGAGACCATGTATTCTTGCAGGTGCGTCCGCGAAAGAGTCCGATCCGTTATGGAAAAGGCTCTAAGCTCGCACCATGCTTTGTTGGGCCTTTCGAGATCTTGGAGAGGATAGGTCTTGTTGCATACTGTCTTGCTTTTCCACCCAGTCTCTCGTGCATTCATGACGTGTTTCATGTTTCAGTTCTTAGACCCTATTATCCAGGCATATCTCATGTACTTGATTGGAATGCCTTACAGGTAGAGGACGAGCAACTGGCTTTGGAGCCCATGGGTGTCATATAGCATAGGAGACTCACACTCAGGGGATGAGACATTGAGTAGGTTAGGGTCCAGTGGGATCCGAATGACGAGTCTTCTGCTACATGGGAGGATGCTTCTAGGATGAGAGAGTTATACCCATATCTATTTGTAGGCTTCCAGGAGTAAGCCTAGTCCTAGGGGGGAGAATGTAGTGCCCCTCAGTTTGCTTTATTGTTTTTGACAATGACTTGGGTGTATTTGGACATTATCATACTGTTTGATGATACTTGATATTATGATACTTTGATGCACAATTATGATGTTACTTGATGACACATTTATCATTGATGTTTATGCTTATACCATGCGTAGTAGATTCATTTAATTGATTATGCAGGCTATTATTGAGATGATAATTATGTGATTATTAGATGTATGTTCTTATCATGATTTGATATCTGATTATTGTGTGTTGATGTATTGGTGAAGGGGAACAAGGTTGTATCACTCACTTGCGAGTGCCCTGCGACACTATGATTTTTCCTTCACGTTGTGTTTGCTTGGTTGTCTATGTACATGCTCGACTGTGTGGTTTGCTGCAGGTTGTAGGTACCAAGCATTGACTCCACCTGAATTGCCAGGTTTGAGTGTGCCTTAATCCCAATGGGCGTTATTGATTTGGAGATAGCATTGGGTCCCACGTTGAGCCATAATCCTTGTCGAGGATGAGTATCCGTTTGTCACACCTTGTCTGTAAGGTCAGTTCATGTTGGTCCGTCAATGTTGTTGTCATTTTTCCATTCGTTTCGCTTTGCGGTCTGGTATTGCTTGACAGTATGTTCATTCGAGTAATGTACATGATTAGTGCTTTTGTTGGATTATTACGTTGAAAAAAAGATTATCGAAATTAAAAGGCTTGGAGTAATTAAAATAAAAGCTTTTATAAAATCGAAGTACTAATTAAATAGAATATTATTAAAGTATTTATTTGATTTTAATAAATTAAAATTTTTGGTTTACAAAGAAATATTTAAATGAATATATTAAATTTATGTGATTGTGCAAACAAACTATATGGAAGATTAAATTAATAAACTAAATATTTTAATTGTTTGTTCTATTGTGTGCAAATATTAAAGTATGGTAAATTATAAAAGATAAAGATAATTAGTGGCAGTTGTGAGTAGTGAGGAAAAATAAAATAAAATAATTAATTTTAAAGAAGTCGATGCTGAACATACAGATGGGGGAAAGTAATGAATAAATTGGTTATTTTGCAAAAGAAAAGGGGGCTTTTTGTTAATTGCTGGAAAACTAATCTTGCATTCTGTTTCCGAGAGTTTTCTTGTTCTTGGAGTTGTTTCTATAGTTCTTGAAATATTTTCTAGGGGGTTCTTGAATTGGATTACTTGAGAGGTTGTTGGGGCTTTTGGAGAATTGGAAAACTACAGCTTGGAACTTAGAACCGACATCAACTCTTTGCCCAATCAATCGAGGTATTCTAGGTTCTTTTCTTGTGTAATCTTCTTCTTTGTTTTAGAATAAATGATTGATCTTGAATGCTGTTTAAAACAAAACATGTATGCAATTATTAAGTTTGAATGGAAACAATGAATATATGCATTATCTGGAATCGATTCAACTCTCCCAGTAATAGCTTCATACTTAACCTGTAATCTTTGTATTCCCCATATTATCTTAGTTGGTCTCTATTTTGTAAATTCTTCCCTATCGCAGCAAATAAATGTTCCTAATCTCTTATTTCGTAGTATTGGGAAAAGTCTTGAATCTGGAAATACCCTGTTGCTATTATTTGCCAGCCACTTATCTTTCCTTGATTTCTTCATTGGCGTCATTAATTCAATGGATTTTATTAAATCTAGTTCGAACCATACTCTGTCAAGGCATCTTTCTTTAATAACCATTCAAGTTGATTCTCAAACATTATTCCTCTATTCAACTAAAATTTTGTATAAGTTTATGAGTGAACTGCATATGAAATAGGTGTATTTTTTTTCCAAATTTGTTGGACTTTATTATACAATAAAATCAGTATTGAATTTCATAGGAATCAGCTGTAGGTTGGATAAGTAGTATTAATGTTGGTCACTGAAGATCATTGAGTGCTTTCCCCTACGTCTCCCTCTCCAGGCGCCGACCCAATCTTATCAACCGATTTTTCTTGAATGTATTGAATTCTTGGGTGGCGTATCAAGCTCGATGCTGTGTGGTTTATTATCTCTTTTTTTCGATGAAGCAAACTCACATATGTTATTTGTTTGGAATTAAACCCATTCCCTGTAGCCTTCAATCATTCAAATTTATCTTTTGTTAGCATGCCATGTAACTAGCAGTTGAATTCGGTGAAAACTATGAGTTCGCCTATCATTTAGGCATGCCATCTCATTGATAAATGAAATCGGTGTGAATTGTAGTTCGAATATCATTAATTCCAACTGCTATGCAAAACTCGATTAATTCCCCAACGCCTTACACATATAATGGTCTCTATGCTCGTTTGGGGTCGCTTCCTTATTCTTTGGTTGATATATTTTGCATACAAAAACCTTATAAAATTCGAATGTGGTAAAATCTACGGGTAAATATATATATATATATACATATAAATACATATATATATATATACATATAAATACATATATATATATATATATATACATATAAATACATATATATATATACATATAAATACATATATATATATATACATATAAATACATATATATATATATATATACATATATATAAATACATATATATATATATACATATATATATATATAATATAACATATATATATATATACACATATATATACATATCAATACATATATATACATATATATATATATATATACATATAAATACATATATATATATATACATATATATATATATATATATACATATAAATATATATATATATATATATATATATATATATATATACATATAAATACATATATATATATATATATATATATATATATATATATATATATATACATATAAATACATATATATATATACATATAAAATACATATATATATATACATATAAATACATGTATATGTATATTTATATGTATATATATCTATATATATATATATATAAATGTATATATTTATATTTATTGATGTACATACATTTAGTTTTTGTATTCTGTCTTTTAAAAAAGCAAAGTCTTACTTAATAAAATACCAATATATATATATATATATATATATATAGAGAGAGAGAGAGAGAGAGAGAGAGAGAGAGAGAGAGAGAGATATGTGAATCTTTAGAGAGAGTATTACTGTCCCTATTACTATTCGATCATGGCTATAAAATGTATGAACAAAAAATATTTGATTTTGGAATTTAAGATTGATATAATTATAATTAGATAAATGAAAGTTAGTGTATATAGAAAGAGATTACCTTTGATTTAGATGATTAATTAGTAAACATGAAATGAGTATCTCGTAAACCCATTTTAGACTCCATGTCCTCTAATGGTTTTGAATTGTTAGTATGAAATAAGTGAATGATTACTGATTTAGTAATGATTGTGGGTTTTGTTCAAATGTTAAGTCATCTTGTGAAGTGGATATTAGGAGTCTTCCAAAGGCTAGGGGGAAATTGTTTTCTTGATGGATTTTTTTTGATAATCCTTTGAGATGATTGTTTTGTATTAAATGAGTATATGATGATCTTTAGCCTTGCACAGTATATTCACCAATGTGGTTGAAACTTGTGTGCGGGAAGGGTTATGCCTCACCTTGTTGTATATGTTATTGAGATTTTGTGATTGTGCAAGTTGGCTTTGCTCTTTTGATTTCGTTGGATCTCCTAGTTGCTAGTAGGGGAGTGGATCTCAATGGGGGACGATGCACAAAGTGGCGCCAGGGTAACCCATGTGGGAGTTTTGTAATTAAGTGATAACCTAAAATGAACTAGGGGGTTGGGTAGTAATCACACTAATCAAGATAAGTGAATGCCTCACTCATGTATCAAGTGCTCGTTTAGGCTTGAGATGAGTTGAGAAGGCCTGAAATGGCAAGACCGAGTGTCTCATCCTTGTGAGAGGTATGTTGATTTTGCATAGGGTTGTATAGGGTTCAGAGATCGGTAGAGGCTACCAGGGTAACCCAGGATGGTGGCTGGGGCCTAGGAAGATCTGCCTGGGTAACCCATAGAAAACTATGTGATGAAACTCCTCCTATGACAACCTAGTATTCCCTTGTCTCTTGTTCCCCTTTGATGTTGCATACCTCTAGAAGTGGTGTTACTATCATTTGATATTATATTGTACTTGTTCATTGATGTCATGTTAGCCTTTGTGTTGTCTATTATCTCTTGAATGATTTTGGTGGGACCTTAATGCTATCTCCTAGCACAGGGGGTGGACCTTAGGGTTCCACATGGTTGGGTGGAATGTGCCTTGTACTCCATTGGGTTCCCTCACTTGGTTCGTGTTCATGGTGATTACTCCTGGATTTGAAGATTTCAACACTTATTCCAATTCATGTACTTGTATTGTTCCACAAATATATTGTATCATGTATATACTTCTGATGTACTCTCCTCTCTCATTCAAGGAGACAATGATGTAATGATGTGTTAGTGTAATTAATTGTAAACTCTCTATTGTAATGGAAAATGTAAAAGAGGTTTTTATATATGTTAGTTAATTGGATTGATTCTAAATAATATCTATTGATCATGTAATGGTTATTTCATATTTTTTGATCTTGTAAATGTGATGATTAAATGTATTTTCATATTGTAGATGGAATTTAATTAAATGTAATGACTTTTAGTTCTTTCTAGTTTAGTTAATGGGAAATCTAGTAGTGTAGTCATGGACCTTAGAGGACTTAGGTTAGAATTTAAGTTAATGTTTCATTTGCAATCATGTGAATATTGCACTTTCAAAATAAAAAATGGTCCGTTTTTAGGTGTTTAGTGTGTTGTCCTCTAGGGTTTCGTTGCAGGGTGTTACACTTTGGACTTGTGTTGGTCTCTTTTTATGTTCATGCTTTTGTTTGTTTGCTGGTCTTTTCTTTGTAGTTGTTTTTTAGCTTTTTGGTTGTCTCACTTCTTGTAAGCTCCCCTACGTAGCTTTTATGATCGTTTTGTAATGAGTATGGGCCCTACTGTTTTTATCTTAATCGGGGCTATTCCATTTACAATTTAATTACACTATGTCCTTGTCCTCAAAATTACATTGAAACGTATATGATATCAAATATAGATTTAATTATGACAAATTTTTAAGATCCTTTAATACAAATGCAACTAAATATAACATAGTTACAAAATATACATATATTCAATTATTTGTATAATTAAAATATAACTTAAGAAAAATATTTATACATTTTTATTTATAATATTTATTTTATTATTTAAATTTTTAGTAATTGAAATATTTATATATATTTGTGTGAAGTTTGTAGGAGAATAATTCTTAATTTGTAAAATTTGAATGCCACACACACACACACAACGTTTGACATCAATTAGTCAATCAATCAAGATAGGTAATAGATAGGTAGAAAGCAATCATACATCCTTCTTAAGATTATGTCATGTATATTACAAACAAATAAACAATAATATGTTTATTGTTTTAGTTCTATATCTATTTTTTCTTTGCACTTGTCTGTCTCATAAAACTTTTGTACATAGCTACAACTTCATCTAAACTATTATCTAAAGAGTTCTCCATTGAGATTTAATCTAGACCTTGGATCACTAACTATTCCATTTATAGTTTAATTACACTATGCCCTTATTCTCAAAATTACATTGAAGCATAAATGATATCAAATATAGATTTAACTGTGACAAATTTTTACGATTCTTTAATACAAATACAACTAAATATAACAATTACAAAATATACATATATTTAATTATTTGTATAATTAAAATATAAAATCTAATTTATATTTTTATTTACAATATTTTTTTAGTAATTGAAATATTTATATATTTGTGTGTAAGTTTAGCAGAATAATTTTTTAATTTGCAAATTTTGAATATTTCTCATAAACCTTAAATTGGATGCTACACCAAATGAAGCAATAAGTCCATCACTTTGTTTTTCTTAAGCGGACCAATAAATTTTCCAACTCATCATTAGTTCATGCCTAACTACTTTAGAGCTTTTCCCATTACACAAAATATTACACAAATATAATGTTAGAGAATGATGATATGGATTGGAAGGAACTACAAGGAAATCCAAACCGAGAATTTATCTTCTTCATTTCCATCATTAGTTCATGCCTAACTACTTTAGAGCTTTTCTCATTACACAAATATAATGTTAGAGAATGATGATATGGATTGGAAGGAACTACAAGGAAATCCAAACTGATAATTTATCTTCTTCATTTAACATTTCATGCATGGGAAGTGAAAAAATAGAAAGAAATGTAGTTTTATATTACAGTAGTAAAAACATTTTAATGATTTTTTTAAAATTGAAAGTTAAGTGTTTTCAATTAATTGTAATTTAAGAAAAAAATTTGGGTTAGAATTGGAGGAAAATTAGATTTAGTAAATGAAAAAGATAAAAAAATTATAATACAATTGTAAAATAATAAAAAATATTAAAATTGTTATTTAATTTTATAATTATTTGATTGTTATTTATTTTTAATTTATAGGGTAAAAAATTAAATGTAATTTTATGTTTAAAAATATTATTAAACGTGATGATTTTACTATTTAATCTTTTTGTTACTAAATTTCAAATCATATAAGTCATATTTTCTTTAAAAACCTCTTACAAAAAATCTATATTATCTCTTAAATCTATAAATGAAATGCAAATTATATTCTATAACATTTTCCACATGAAATCTACTTATTCATTTAATCTAAACACATACAACTAAAATAAATAAATAAAGTATTTGAAGACAAAAATATGTCTAATATCATACATAATTATGAATCACTAATGAGATATATATCCTAAAATTCTATGCCTACATAGTTTAGATCTACTAGGTCTCTTGATTATCACAAACATTGCAAAAATACAAGTAGCATGTCAAAGTCTTCAACTAAACATAGAAAAGCAAGGAAATAAAATCTGTAAGAAGAGACTTGGTGATCTTGGTTAGCAATATTTGGTTGTAAGCACACAATCTCACCTTCAAGCAAGCAAACTACATCTGAAAAGTGCATGCATGTATTTAGGAAGGCTTGACCTCTACATAATATTAAAGATTTACAAATTAGAAGGCTTAAACTAAACAATGGGAAAAGGTCAAACAAAATGGCACAAAAATCCCCAAAACCTAGTGCCCAAAAGATAGAAAACCGCCAAGGAGACTATCACATGACTTAAAGAATAGTTTTTCAAATTATAACAATATTATATTTATATAATATTGTTATGATAGTTATATTATCCCTTCTTTTGCATGAGTTTCACTCCATGCCTGTATCTTCTTGTTAAACACATTTCTTTAAGTCAAAGAAATTAGAAGTTTCATGTTAAATGACAAATCTTTAAACAATAGTTATCAACTCTATTGAGATGTTTGATAGCCTGAATGTAGGGATTGTGATCCACAATGTTTCAAATTTTGTTATTGGGTGGTCTTTGAAGCCACCTAATTGTTCCTTGAGTTACTTCACTCTTGATATTCAATTCTCGCCACACGTCCATCATGGTTGCTAGTGGCATATCCTTTGTGAACAACAGCGGGACAATTCCCAATGGCAAGTCTTCTAATTCTTTACTATGCCATCAATCTCTTGAGTCTTTCATTCTTCATAGGCATATTGATCTTGGTGTTGCCAACATACTCAACCTCAAGGAGTGTATTTGCATGTATAGGTCTATTGTTTTGTCCTATATATTGTGAACAATAGCGGGACAACTCCCAATTACAAGCCTTCTAATTCTTTACGATACCATTAGTCCTTGGAGTCCTTCATTCCTCGTGATAATATTAACATTGGTGTTGACCACATACTCAACCTCAAAGAGTGTACCTGTATGTCTAGGTTTATACTTTTGTTCCATACTGTTATGAGATAGTTTTGATCAGTGAGAAGAATTGAGTTGGCGTGCTTCCACGTATCTGCATTTGAGAAGAGTTTAAAGGAAGGTTGGTGTGCATGCAAGGGTCATCGGCGTATATTCAAACCGCCCTCTTGTGTGTAATATCCCACCTTTATAGCGCATTTCATAAACATATTATTTACACTGGTAGAAAACAAGACTTCTAAGCACGACCTTACTTGAACAGGATCTGTTCTGAAGGTTGTACAACTTGATCTGCGTATCAAACTCAGACAAGCACACAAATCTGGACGATGAAATAAGGCTCTAAGGCCAGAGCGCGAATATTGAGGCTGTTGTTTGCAACTTGCCTCCCGATGAACGTCCTGCTCTGATTCTAAGCGAGCAGTGAAGGCCTTGGAGCGTTCTGACAGATTCACATCCCTTTTTCTCTCATGTCTCAATTTTTTTTCTAATTCTTTATCCTGGTGAAATCAGAGTATGCTTTTTAAACTGAAATCTCTTGGATTGAAGGGTATTCATCATGTCAAAGTCGTTGAGGTATCATTTCTGTCTCGTCCTTTTTTCCACTCAGCAAGATTTAATTTCTGAAGATCTATTTAAAATTATTCAACTAAACATATTTTTGATTATATTGGTCTTTCCCTACTAGAATCTATCATTGAAGGAACTACTAGAACTGAAATTAAGTAGCTTTCAACAAATTCTTTAACCTACTTCATTTATATGTATCCCAATGCATAGATGGTGGGATCAAACTTGATATTTCTTTGTAGGCAAGGGCAACAAGTCTAGAAAATAGGTGGGAACATAGATAAAAGAAAAAGTTCGCTTCTTTGGCCAATGGAGTCTGTTATAACACTCCCCCCCAAGCACCAAGTGACTAAACGACACCTACACTCAAACCAAAATTTCCATTTGACTGAACCACTCCTTGCTTCATCCCCATCTCGCACCTACTGCAAGGTCAAAGCCTTCAAACATTAGTTATCAGTCCCATTGAGACATTTGATAGCCTGAATGTAGGGATTGTGATCCACATTCCCACTTAGACTTGGATAATCCCCTAGCTAGTGGAATGTCAAAGTGCAAGTAGAAATCAATGGGAGAATCAACAATGCTCCATGTTTACAATAACATTATAGGGATTGATGGTCCTTCAATAGATCCAAGTAACTTTCCTTGCACTAGAGATTTCTTCTCATCGTCTAGATCATTTTACTAATGCAATGATCAATAGTGACACGATTTCTCATCCTAAGTGTATTTTTAAACACAATGTTTCAAATTTCATTACAAAGTGGTCTTTGAAGCCACCTAATTGCTCCTTGAGTTACTTCACTCTTGATATTCAATGCTCACCACTTGTCCATCTCACTTCCTAGTGGCATATGTTTTGTGAACAATGGTGAGACAATTTCCAATGGCAAGTCTTCTAATTCTTTACTATGTCATCCCTTGAGTCATTCATTCCTCATAGGCATATTGACTTGGTGTGTCAACATACTCAACCTCAAGGAGTGTATTTGTATGTCTGTCCATATTTTTGTCCCATACTTTGTGAACAACGGTGAGACAACTCCCAATTGCAAGTCTTCTAATTATTTACTATATCGTCAATCCCTTGAGTCCTTCATTCCTCATGGTCCAATATTTACCTTTGTGTTGCACACATAACCAACCTTAAGGAGTGTACTTGTAGGTCTATGTCCATAATTTCATCCCATACTGTCAATAATGGTGAGAAAAAATGATAATTGCAAGTCTTCTAATTCTTTATTGTACCATCTATAGACACTTAAAAAACGACTAATATTCCCAACATCAAATCACATTAATTATTCTTCCAATATTAATTAAAGAATTTTATTATTTAATTATCCTAAATTATTATCTTCTATAATTAAATAATTTTTAAATAATTTAATTATTATCAAATTGCGCTTCAACTATTAATTAAATAATTAAATTAAATTTATATCATCAATTCATCTATATTAATTAAATAATTAACGTTATTTAATTCATTTACTAATTATTCTACTATTTCTAAGTTTAATTAAATAATTCATCATTATTTAATTACTTATCTATTTCTCATCTCTAAAATTAAATAATTTATTATTTAATTAATTCTCACTTCCTAAATTAAATAATTGCTTTAATTATTTAATTTATTTCTCAAAAATTATCCAAAATAAATAAAATTATTTTATTTATTTATTAAATTCAACCTTACACATGTAAATAATAAATAAGTTTATTTAATTATTAAATACTCAATGCAAATTCCACCTCACGTATTGACCGAGACTTACTCTCAGTCCACTAATCAATCTAAATAGTTCACTCATCAATCAAATCCACTTCATTCCCACTCACTTCGAGTCCACTGAGAAATCAATTTTATCCACTAACTACTAGTCTCAGTTAACATTTCAATCAATTTTCTTAATTGAATCATGCAATCAGTTATCTAAAATCATGTAGTCAGTTAACAATTAATCAATTTATTTCTCAAACATTATCCAAAATAAATAAAATTATTTTATTTATTTATTAAATTCAACCTTACACATGTAAATAATAAATAAATTTATTTAATTATTAAATACTCAATGCAAATTCCACCTCACCTATTGACTGAGACTTACTCTCAGTCCACTAATCAATCTAAATAGTTCACTCATCAATCAAATCCACTTCATTCCCACTCACTTCGAGTCCACTGAGAAATCAATTTTATCCACTAACTGCCAGTCTTAGTTAACATTTCAATCAATTTTCTTAACTAAATCATGCAATCAATTATCTATAATCATGTAGTTAGTTAACAATTAATCAATTTATTTCTCAAACATTACCCAAAATAAATAAAATTATTTTATTTATTTATTAAATTTAACCTTACACATGTAAATAATAAATAAATTTATTTAATTATTAAATACTCAATGCAAATTCCACCTCACCTATTGACCGAGACTTACTCTCAGTCCATTAATCAATCTAAATAGTTCACTCATCAATCAAATCCACTTCATTCCCACTCACTTCGAGTCCATTGAGAAATCAATTTTATCCACTAACCACTAGTCTTAGTTAACATTTCAATCAATTTTCTTAACTGAATCATGCAATCAGTTATCTAAAATCATGATGTTTTAAAACAGGTCATGCTGCTGCACAATGTGGATTTGAGAAAAAAGCAAAGATGGCTAGTTGGTGGAAAGGCGCTTCTCAACAACATTATACGGTTGAGAATAAATTTGAACAACATAAGAGGTTTTCTAAGGTGGTTGCTTTTGATTCACAAAAGTCTTGGGGCATCCCCTCCGGATGTTCCAAATGGTGGGGCTGCTAAGGGTGAAGCCACAATAGTGGTTTACAATTGAAGTGAGGTAGGAAAACTCACAGAAAATGAATGCATGGCAAAAATATTGATTTTAGGGGTTCGTACGAACATACTGGTTCGACCGAACCCATTAGGGGTTCGCTAGAACCTTGGTTCGGGCGAACCCTTTTAATGCTTTCCCGCCAAAAATGAAAACAAAAGCCCTTATAAAAGGGGGGTTCGAATGAACCAGGGTTCGAATGAACCCTGGTTCGAGCGAACCCCTAGGGGTTTGCTCGAACCCCTGGGGGTTCATTCAAACCCCCCTTATTCCTCATCCCTCCTCTGAGACACCAAAAAACCCTGAATTTTTACACTTCAGAGCTCCGGTTGATGATGAAAATGGATCAATCTTCACAAACCCAATTGGAATCAGGTAGTCCTCGAAACAAGCTATCCAACGAATATAATCTTAATATGTTTTGGTTTTATAATGTATTTGTTTTTTTAGTTTTATTAAACATAGGTTTTTCATCAAAAATGAAGGTCTATGTTCTGCACATGTGGAAAAATAGAAGATTATCAAAAAAAAAAATTGAAAAATATGAGTGCACCAGATATTGAAGTCCTTGATCCAACCAAATTTTTTTTTTTGAATTTTGATATATACAAAAAAAGTTATGCGTTATACAGTTGCGCTATGTCTGAATTGTAATTGGTTTAACTTCGAAACTTGATTAAAGAAAAAATATTCAATAAAAAACTATCTAACTAAGTGGAAGCACTAGATATCAGAGTTACAAATCTAAATTCGAAAGAATTATAATTTTATCATTCATGGAAAAAAATTTATGCGTTATACGGTCTGCGTCACTTTTAAAAATGCTATTTTTTGAAAAAAACTAGTTTTCGTGGGAGATGGAAAAATAAGTGTAAAATGATTCCAAAAATTTTGAAAAAAATATTTTTAGAATCTGCAGAAAAAATGTGATGAGACTCTAGTTTGCATTATCTTCAAAATTTTCACGGTTTAGCCACTATAGCTGCCCGAATGTGAAGATTTAGTTAAAAATAATAATTTCAGTGTCTAGTTTGGCCAAAAATTGTAAACCACTATTGTGGGATCACCTCTAAGACTACCCCTAATGAGCAAGTGACTAGGTCTCAGGCTGCCATTTCTGGTGATAGCGTCACGACTTCCATACCTGGCAGCTTTTCAGTTAAGTCTTTGTCTGCACGAAAGAATAATGATGAAATCTCTAAGACTATGTCTGCGGGCATTCACCTTCTGGAAAATAGTGAGCTGGCCTGGCATGATAAGGCAACGCAAGTGGAAGAAGGCTGGATCACTGTTAAGGGAAAGAAAGCTAAATTCTCTAGGCCTTCTTTTGACATGACTCTCTGCTCCCACAAGAGTAGATCTAAACATAAATCTTGAAGGGTCTTGTATGGGAGCTGGTTTTTTTGGCTGGCTACAGGTTGTCCTTTTCACAACTTTGTTCTTGTTTGTAAAGGGTTTCGGGTCCCTTCAATACCTGGTTTTTCCTATATCAAAAATTTATCAAAAACAATTAATCAATTCCTCTCATCAATTCTCCCTTATTGATCCTTTTCAATCTCCCTTCTAACCTCCACCATTGATTAGTGTCACTAAAAGTCTATAAATTCAACCCTCCATCCTTCATTTTCATCTCAGATCATGTAAAGAAACTATACTCATATTTTGTAGGTGCTTTTATGTTTTTGTGCTTATTACAAATATGAGAGCAAAGGTTACTACTTACACCATTCTCCAAGGGTGAAATAGAGGAGAACAGAGTTATGCTAGGGCAGATTGTTTGTTTCAGTGTGTGCATGGTTTGCATTTCATTTGATTCAGTTTGTTCTATTTGCTTCATTGATTATGATCTTTTGATTGTGAATGCTTGTTGATTATTTCTTTTATCCTTTAGTTTTACAATCATATTTTGAGGTCATACATTTTGGCATGCTTGATGGAATGATCCAGTCCCTATTACTAATCAATTTTCATGATTTTTAAGGTGTTTTTGTAGTTACAGGGTCGTCTTATGCGGCTGTCTGCAAAATGACACGATTGATACGAGTTTGGGCGTAACTATTGCTTGTTTAGACATATCTATTGCACAAAAGTGCACAATTGTTGCTCTGTTGGGTACATTTGTAGCTAGTTTGGGCATAATTGCTTTTGTAGGGTTTTTTTGAACTTTTCTAGTTTTTGAGCATTATGCATTTGAATAACTATCCCGTTTATGTCATTTTCTGATCATTAAATTGATAATTTGACCCCAAAGAGTAGGTTTTTTCCTTTATTTTCTATTTTTTGGTCTTTACAGTGCAAAAGTGCAAAATTGCTCCTCAGTTGGTTGCAACTTTCTGTAGAAGTGTGAAATTGTAGTTATTTTGGGTGAATTTGTTTCTCAGATAGGCATATTTTCTTTGGAGACTGTGCATATATTGTACAAAAGCTCACAATTGACAGAAGGCATAATCTACTTTATTTTCATATTTTTTAGTTAGATTCACACAATTTTCTATTACGGTTTTGGGTTACTAATCATTTGGTTGAGCAACTTGTGGCATTCATTGGGATGAAGACTAAAAACACAAACTACTAACACTATCTGGTGTAGGAATTGTGTGTTTGATTTTTTCATAACTTAGGAACACTTCAATTTCATAAAGTAAATAAATGTTGTTTGTTGTGTCTGATAATTCCTAAGGTACATATGCTCTCTCCTCATACCTAGTGTGAACTTGGAGATCAAAAATACCCTAGGATTTTCTCTTTGTTTACTTGAGGTGTGATTGTCTGCGTATGCTCTTCCCTCACGACTCTTAAGAACGACCTTGGGAATAATAAAAAGCTTCACTTTAGTTTGCTTAATATTAGAAGGCTTGCTTGGGGATTTCATCACCCCAAGGATGACCTCAACCATGTCCCCAAAATCATAACTAAAATACGAAGTATTGGAATACTAAATCAATATAAAAAATATAAATATAAAGAAAGACAATTTAAAATATCATTATATGGTGATCCCACAAAGTTGGTTTACAATTTTTGGGAGATCTTGATTTTTGTTGAAATCACATATTTTTAGAAAATATAATGATTTAAGCCTTGAAAAGTTCCATTTAAAGGATTCCAATTGAAGAGGGTTTGATCGAACCACCTTAGATCAAATCCCCTTGGATAGAACCCCGCTAGTTTTAAACCATACCTATAACGGAGTCTCCTTTACACCTATCAAAATGCTGATAAATATCCACTTTTGATTTACCTTTTGGGGGATCAAATGAATTCATTTAAAATTTATTTTTTGCAAGTATGTAGTCCTTATTATAAGCTTCCCAAAAAGTATAATTTTAAATAAATTTAATTTAATTATTATATTTATTTTTTATTTCTTGTAAATGTAGGTTTTTCACCTAAAATCAAGCTCTCTATTCGCACATGTGGAAAAATAGTAGATTATCAATTTTTTTAAAATATGAGTGCACTATATATTGAAGTCCTTGATCCAACAAAAAAATAATAATTTAATTTTGATACATACAAAAAAAGTTGTGTTATACGGTCCGCCTATGTCTCAATTGTAATTGGTTTGACTTCAAAACTTGCTTAAGGAAAAAAATATTCAATAAAAAGCTATGAAACCAATTGGAAGCACTAGATATACTAGTTAAAAGTCTAAATTCAAAAAAAATAGAATTTTATCCTTCACGGAAAAAAAGGTTATGCGTTATACGGTGAGCATTAATCCTTAAAAATGTTGTTTACTGAAAAAAACTAGTTTTCCAAGGAGATGGAAAATGAAGTGCAATCTATTTTCCAAAATTTTTGAAAAAAAAAAATTTAGAATCTACAAACAAAATTTCACAAATCACTAGTTTGCATTATGTTGAAATTCCTCACGGTGTAACCACTATAGGTGCCCGAAAGGGAAGATTTAGTTAGAAAAAATATTTCAGTGTCCAGTTTGACCAAAAATTGTAAACCAGTATTGTAGGATCACCCTATAATTATAATTATCACCGATAATAGTATAATTATAATATTCAAGTATAAAATATAAATCTTAATATTATAATTATAATAATATAACATTATGAATATTAAATGTGTATATATATGAAACAAATACATCAAATAAGAAAACATTAATGCAATTATAATTATCAAATATAAAATTATAAATATTAAATGAATTATGATCATTATAATATTTTAATATAAAATTATTATTAGAGCATTACAAATGATGAACGATTTCCTCCAAACAAAAGAACATAAAAATGCATCTCCAAGGAAAAATAATATAAGGGGCAATATTAATAAACTAATTGTCCATTAATCAACTAAAATAATAACAATTAATTAGCAAGGATTATAAGATGCAATAAGACAAAAGACATGTCTCTTGACCAAATGGCTACAATGAAGTGATGCGATTCTTGGTCCAACGTAGGTATTAAAAGAAGCCAAGTTCATGTTTGAAGGTATGAAAGGATATATATATCAAATACAACAAGAATAATTAAATAAATAAACAACAGATATGGGTAATAAGGGATGCAACGATTAATTCACAAAGGCTGCAATTTCATTCCTAAGAATGCAGCCTTAAGTTAAGGGTAGTATATACACAACAAATAAATATGAGGAGGTGCGATCAGTTCAAAAGAAGTAAGATCTGTTTATTAAAAAGCAATAATTATGTTTAAAGGAAATGGATCCATTATTAAGAGACAGTGGTTCGTATTATTTAAAGGTCAACACTTGTGTTTAAAGAAAATATCAATATTAGTATATTAAGGGCACCTCCCTTAGAGGAGGTATGTCCATTGAGAAGCGGTGTCTTTCTTAAAGAGATTGCATTCTTTCAAAAGGAAGACGATATAAAAAGGAGTAATTTATGAGGATATGGATTGGGGAGAAGATTGAAAATATTATTCAAAATATCGAGAAGAGAAGATCTAATGTGTGTGCAAGATAAATGATTATATCACAAATATACTAGTAGATGAAGAGAAAATTATGAAGACTTGATTTGCATATTTTATGATAGATTTGTGGAGGAAGAATGAGTAGTGAAAGGAATAAAATGGAATGTGAATAAAGGAAGGAACACAATATGATTTGAAAGGCAGATTAAGAATAAGGAAATAAGGATCAACAACTATAAGAGGGTATATATATATGTATATTCATGCAAAGAACCTAAAGCCAAGATTTATCTTGTTTAAAGTATTTAAGTGGTAAGTTACAACCCCAACTACATTAAGCTTGTGATTCTAGGACAAGATTCAGGGTTATCCCAAAGGGGGACATTACATTCAAGTAGGGTATAAAAAGGGGGGAGAATGAAAGTTTTACCGGAAAGTGTAGGAAGCGTACTTTAAGCCAAGCCTTAAGATCCTCGGTTCGTCGAGACTTGTATAGGTGAGGAAAAGAGGGGAAACCCTCCTCAACTCTGGCATCCTCATATGAGCTCATTGTTTGAACTGATTTTATTATGGTCCTTGTTTATTAGAAGCTTTTAAGACTATCAACCATTGGTTTAGTAGGGTATAGGGTACCGTATCATGTCTGAAGTTACTCACCATGTACTTTTCTTCCGTTGAGGTGACATAATTCCTTGTTAGGACCTAGTTCTTATAAGGAAAGGGGTGGTGAGGTGGTAGATGAACTTATCATACCCTAGTTATCCATTCAATTGAAGTTATTACGCTCCAATAGGTGGGCCTTTATTAAATCAATAAAACCTTATTACTAGCTAGGCTGTGAATTTTTGAAGTGTTTTCAATATTCAAAACCTATGTTACCAATTAGTGTGCTCTTGTTGAAGAAGGCTCACGAAATCATCCTTTTCACCTTGTTGTTAGTCCTATATGCTGTGTATTGTTTGAAGTGTTTTCTTGCCAAAATTTTCTCAATATATTCAATTTACACAAAAAATAGTTAGAATCTTGCATTTTTCAAACATCAGTCTAAAAACTTAGTTTAGATCAAAATATCACAACTATTCAGTCCTAGGTCACAATTGTCCTGTCTATGTGTACTTGCTACTTATCTGGGCACAATTTCTCTCTGTCTATGTGTATTTGTTGCTTATCTGGGCATAATTACTCTCAGTCTATGTGTATTTGCTGCTAATATGGGTGTAATTTCTCTATCTATGTGCATTTATTTCTAATCTAATGCAATTTCTATTTGTTTGTGCACATCTACTTTTTTGGGTGCATTTTCTCTCTGTCTATGCACACCTACTATGTAGAGTGGCACAATATCTTGTTATTGTCAGAAACCTGAATTTGTTACAAAAATTGAATTACATCTATGTCTTCTTAGGATCCTATAGCTAAAACTTTGATTTTTGCATCTGTGCTATATTGTGGCACAATTGCTTTGTATCTTGGCACAATTTTCTCTATTGGTTAAGCCATTTGCTGTTATCAGACTTTACCATCTTACACATAGACCTTAATCAAATCGAATTGATATTAACTAGTTTAGTATAGAGTTAAACCCTTAGAGTTGATATTTTATCTTATCCATTTTCATCCTTCACGTCTTGTTGATCAGATTCTAGATTCAAATTTAGGATTTTGATTTACCACATCCCCATTATCATCATCTTTTCAGTCATCCCAAAATCAAAATCAATTAGTCTATCAGAGATCTTGTGGTCATATCCATTCTAGTTTGATATTTTCCCTTGAAATTTTTCCTTCTCAAGGAAGAATATTAGGTTAGCTTTTTTGTGGTTAATTTGACTTAGGAGCTTCTAAATTAAACTATTCCATCGTTATCTCAAGTTTGTTGATTCTTGGACACACAAGTCTAGCCCAAAAATTTGACATACTTTATCAAAATATTGATCATACAAAACCCTAAAGATCTCATTATACTTCTTGGCCACACCCACTTCATTCATCCATCCTAAAAAGATCTCACTCAAACCAAAAGGTCTTAGTATCTCTTTATGCCAGTATAGACAAGGTCTTAAGTAAAAAAAAATGCAACAACCAAATCCTCACATGATGAACACAAATGCAAATCCATTCCAAGAAAAAAACACTAAACTCACACACATGTATGAAGCAAGGGGCGTCGAAGGACCACCCCCGCCGAGGCCTCACAATAATATAAACATCGATGGGTTTGTGCATGATGTAACATCTGAAGAGTTGGTAGTTCAACCCAACAAGACCCTAATGTAATGAAGCTAGTTGTAACACTTCTAGCAACCAACCAAGACCAATACTTCTTGTTGCTTGCCTAGAGGGGAGCTAAATTTCAACCCACATTCGACATAACATGTATCCATTACATCCTAATAATATTCCATCCTAGACCTTGGGGGAAACTAGTTCCAATAACAACATACCACCTTCAATACAACCAAACCCTAACCTCACTATTCATATCCCAACAATCTATTTGACAACTCTTCACAAATTGCTGCAAACATTTCATTAACCCCCATTCCTACTAACTCCACAAAAGTGACAGTACCACCCATCCATACTCAAAATCCCACATTCTCTACGCACATTGATAACTTGTTATACAATACTACATCCAGCAAAACTATCGCTCCCACCTCAACAATTAATCCACATACATCACAACTATCTCACCCTTCACAAGAATCACCATTTAACAAATCCAATCCTTTAAACAAACACCACCTATTAACCCTAACAATACATCAAAACCACCATATAACACCCATACTTACCAACTAGTAATGTCCAATGTTCATACTCACGTACTAGGCAACCAATACATCAATTATTAGAACTACCAACATATCAACACCAATCCTAATCCTAATATGCACCCATATAATCCAAATACTCAACAATGCATCTCCACTCAAAACATCACAACTTCACAACAATACACTCATCCACCTAACTACACTCATCCACAACACAACATCCCTCCACAATACCAAAACCATTCACAACAATATGCTAATCCTAACAAATCTAATCATGCTTACAATCCCCAAAAGCCTCCATATGGTCATCAAAATCCATTATCATAAAACTACCCCCAAGGTCAACATTCATCACATCATTCATCCACCTATGATGCTATTAATGTACCACCTACAGTAGATCCTAACAATCTAGCTCTTCAAATCCAAAATTTGCAACAATAAATTTCCAATATCCACATGGGGCCACAAAAAAGAGCTACACATTAGAAGACATATGCCCCTATCCATTTGACAAGACTTTATATATTCCACCCTTTCCACATCACTTTGAAATTCCAAAATTTGATAAATATAAAGGAAAGGGAGACCCTCATAATCACATGAGAGAGTTCTATGTAGCTTGTTTAGAGATGATGCATACTGGTTCTTATCTAATGAGCCTCTTCCAAATAAGCTTAGGAGGGAAAGCTATGGAGTGGTTTTCTCGACTCCCTATGTAGGCATAATAACTTGGAATGAACTAGCTAACACGTTTATCTCACATTTCTCCTATAATATGGACCATGAAACAATGGTTGAATTGTGCACCACTAAACAAAATGTTGGAGAAAAATTCGCCTCCTTCTTACAAAGGTGGCGAAACTTAGCAAGTAAAAGTCCATGTCACATCCCGAAAAAACAATTGGTTGAAATGCTTATTCAAGACATGAACATTGAAGTAGGGTTTCACTTGAAAATGCTATGTTCAAATTATTTTGATGAAGTCATCGAGAAGGGGCTTATTATCAAGAAAGCCCTAATTTCTGGAGGACTTGTTAAATTCTTCAAAGAAAACAAAAACTATTCAAACTTTTTGAATGACAAGTCCCATTATTAGAATAAGAATAAAAATGTTGTTAATGATGGTGTGGTTGATGCCAAAATGTCTCAAATTGCTCAACCTGCATTACACATACAAGCACCAAACAATGTTCAGACATAAGAAAATATACAAGATAATACACAACGAGCACCTTTTAGACTCAATAACAACCCACGATGAAAATTCAATCCTCTAGGAGAACCCATTGACTCTATGCTTCAAAAATTAATCCAAGCAAATCCTCAAACACTAACACTAAGAAATGTCTCATTATGGAACAAGGAGATCACCGTATTATTTTATGAAAATAATCCTCAAAATCAACAATATGGGACTCCTCAAAGAAGGATGATATGTCTGATAGATATGAATCCAAAGTAGCTATGTCTGGAAGATGTTGATTGTCCACGTTGAATTACTACGGGCTATAGATGTGATACTAATCTCATCAAGAGAAAGAAAATATGGAGATGTGATCTCAATAGGAGTGGGAGAAAGGAGAAAAGTCTTTGAAGCATTAGAACATGTCAACCTATGATATACTCAAGCTCCTCTAAAGTATCATCATCAAAGTGTATGTTATTTGTGCCATCAAGGGGAATGAGATAATCTATAACATGAGCATGCAAGAATGGAGAAATACGAGGTTCTCCATAATTCTCTCAAAGTCTTGTCCAAAGTGTGGGGACAATCAAAGTCCAATCAACACACATAGTGTTAGGATCAACAATAGAACAAATAAACCCTACAACATGATTAACGATATTACCCCATTCCGATCTACTCCCTAGTGTGTCTAGTTTAGGTATGAGTCCATAAGATAAGACAAAATATTAAGCCACCTAAGATGTGGCAATAATAAAAATTATAATGTAATGAAAAATAAAAAAAGTATAGTACAATTGTAGAATAATAAAAAATATTAAAATTGTTATTTAATTTTATAATATTTTTTAAATATATATATATTTTTTGATCAAAAGGCTATAAGCCTATATATTATATTAATATATATGATATTTCAATTACAAAGATGTCAAAAAACTTTGACATTTGTCTTTCAGATATGCCTGAGCTTCCTTGATATCTACTTTTTTTGATCCTATCAGCCATGACAAAATTCTCCTATTACATAGATATCCACCACGTTTGTAGCAAAAGAAGGCTGCTCCACAATATTAGGCTATTTTTTCATTTCATCAGCCTTTCACAAAATAGAAAAATTACTATCTATAAATGAAACTATGTATGTTTTTCTCCATATATACTTTATCCAACTGTAGCACAGTCCTTTAAGGATTTTCTCCCTCTGCAACAATACCCCATTAGAAACATCGTGAGCCCATTACATTCAAAATCATATATTTCATTTTTGCATCACTTGACTTCAAAAAATTTATCCCTGTAGCCATATTCTTATTCTATCTCCATATTTACTGGCTGTTCATTTTCATCCTGGCCTTCTGCCAAGTTGTCTTCAGCAACAGGAGCAGACAACCATGCACAATTAGCAAAATCCCTAATATTTTGTGTTTCCACTGGCTGTCCATAATCACCCTGAAACTCTGCTACAAAGCTTTCTCCAAACTGCTCAGGAGGAAAATCATTAAGATTAAAGCCCATGACATTTGTATCCCCCACTGACTGGTTGTAAACTTCCACTGGCTGAATAGCTTCCACTGCGCTTTCCTGGACAATTTTCCCAACCAGAGGCTGATTTTCCCCTTCAATTGCCTTGTCATTTCGAGCACCCAACTGCTGGCGTTGAATACACTCTTCCAAGAGATCTGTATTATTGCTTAAACCTATAAATAGAATGCAATTTATATTCTATAACATTTTCAACCCACAAGATCTATTGAAATCTATTTATTCATTTAATCTAAACACACACAACAAAATAAATAAATAAAGTATTTGAAGACAAAAATATGTCTAATATCATACATAATTATGAATCACTAATGAGATATATATCGTAACATTCCATGCCTACATAGTTTATATCTACTAGGTCTCTTGATTATCACAAACATTGTGAAAATATAAGTAACATGTCAAAGTCTTCCACTAAGCATAGAAAAGAAAGGAAATAAAATCCATAATAAGAGACTTGGTGATCTTGGTTAGCAATGTTTGGTTGTAAGCACACAACCTTAGCCTTCAAGCAAACAAATTGGATCTGAAAAATGCATGGGTGTATTTAGGAAGGATTGACCTCTACATAATATCAACGATTTACAAATTAGAAGGCTTAAACTAAACAATGGGAAAATTTCAAACAAAATGACACAAAAGCCCCAAAACCTTGGTGTACCCAAAAGATAGAAAACCCCCAAGGCGACTATCAGAGGACTTAAAGAATAATATTTTTAGATTGCATAAATATTATATTTATATAATATTTTTGTGATAGTTATATTATCCCTTCTTTTCTATGAGTTTCACATATATATCTTTTTTTGTTGGATGGTTTTATATCAAATTCACATAATTATTTAGCTATCTAAAAGGGGAGCCAAGTCTTAGATAAAAATCTATTTGAATGAGAACCAAGGGCTGCATGTATCCATTATGTCAAATCCTTCTTGATACACTCTTTGCCTCATCCCTCCTTACTCAGCAAAACTCTTGATCTCTAGAGATCCATTCAAAACTATTCTAACTAAACAAATTTTTGATTATACTGGTCTTTTCCTACTAGAATCTATCATTGAAGGAACTACTAGGGTTGAAATTAACCAAATTTCAACAAGCTCTTTGGCCTACTTCTTGATTTATTTGTATCCCATTGTATAGATGCTAGGATGAAACTCGATATTTCTTCGTACGCAAGATTAGCAAGTCTAGAAGGTAGGTGGGAACCTAGATAAAAGAGAAAGTTCACTTCTTTCACCAGAAAAAATATTTTTTCTCTATAGTTTGTTATAACACTTCTCCCCAAGCACCTTGACTATACCATGCCTATCACTCAAACCAAAATTCCACTTGACTAAACCAATCCTTCTTTGATCCCCATCTCACACCTACCTTTAGGCCAAAGCCTTTAGCAATAGTTATCGATCATATTGAGACGTTTGATAGCCTAAATGTAGGGATTGTTATCCACATTCCCAGTCAGACCTAGACAAGTCCCTAGCTAGTGGAGTGCTAAAGTGCAATAAATCAATGGGAGAATCAACAGTGCTCCATGCACACAATAACACTGTAAGGATTGATGGTCCTCCAACAAATCCAAGTAACTTTCCAATTAGTAGTTTCTTCTCACCATATAGATCATTTTAACATTGCAATGATCAATAGTGATGTGATTTCTCATCCTAAGTGTAGTTTTAAACACGATGTTTCAAATTTCATTATTGGGTGGTATTTGAAGCCACCCGATTATTCCTTGAGATACTTCACTCTTGATATTCAGTGCTTGCCACATGTCCATCTCACTTCCTAGTGGCATATACTTTTTGAAAAACGGTGGGATAATTCCCAATGGGACGTCTTCTAATTCCTTATTGTTCCATCAATCTCTTGAGTCCTTCATTCCTCACAGGCATGTTGACCTTAGTGTTGCCAACATAATCAACCTCAAGGAGTGGATATGTATGTCTAGGTCTATTGTTTCATCTCATGCATTATGAACAACTGTGAGACAAATCTCAATTACAAGTCTTTTAATTCTTTACTATACCATTAGACCTTGGTGTCCTTCATTCCTCATGGGAATATTGACCTTGTTGTTGCCTACATACTCAACCTCAAGGAGTGTACTTGTATGTCTAGGTCCATAGTTTCATCCCATAATTTTTGAACAATAGTAGGACAACTCCCAATTGCAAGTCTTTTAATTCTTTATTTGACCTCTAATCATCCTTGGCATTCTTAGTATGGGGAATAGATGAAAGATATAAGAGATTCCAAATAGTGATGTTTGTATGATCAATGAGTTGGGAGTCCAACTAAAATATTTTATCTATTCACTACTTGACAATATTAATAGTGATTATCATGAGGCATGATTATACATCTATTATTATGAATAAAATTCAAAGTTTAATAAAGTGTGAAATACATAACATTCATGGAATGTATCCAACGATGACCAACAAGAATGTTGTACATTCTAATGCACCATACATGAAATAGAAGACAATATCAAATATAATAGGTTCTAAAGTGATAGGTAAAACAACAAAATCAAGAAATTTATGATCCACATTATTAAAATTGATAATGATGATAGTTAATATTAATAAATTCATATAATTAAATTTAATTACATTCTAAAATATTTGCTATAAATATTCAAATTACACAAATTGTTAACTAAATTTTATTTGATTCATACATCACCATATCCAACTACAATGTACAATGGTTTATGAAACAAAAAAGAGGAACAATAAGAAAACATGACACAAATAGAGTAGAAAACAAAAGAGAGAACACAAATATATCTTATTCATCAACAAACTACAATTTATAGTTACAAAATCCTCAACCACATCCTACAAACCTGGTACATGTGATGACAACAGGTTGGAGTGCATGAAAAATTAGCTAAGTTTATTACATATCAAAAACTATGTGACTAAATCCAACAAACTGGAATCAATGGACAGATCATATAGTTTGTTGTAGACTCCTACTCAAACTCTCCTACGTGCATAATTGCATTATTGACTTATTCCAACACTCCCCGTTAAGGAATAATGGATTTTTTTTGAATTCCTAACATATCTCTATGTGATACAAACTTTATCTTGTCCAATGGCTTAGTAAATACATCAACCATATTATCATTTTTGTTACAATATTGCAGCTCTATCTCTTAAGATTGAATATTATCTCTTACAAAATGATGCTGAGTTTCAATGGGCTTTGATTTTGCATGATAAACTAGATTTTTTTCTAGCTTGATTGTACTTTTATTGTCACACTTGATTAGAGTTGGTCCTTCTTGCTTTTGTCACATATCTTCAAGAATCCGCCTTAGCCAAACAACTTCATAGGTAGCACTGCATAATGCTTTGTACTCAACTTTTGTAGATGATAAAGAAATAGCTGGTTGCTTATTTTTGCTTTGAGAAACAACACTTGATTCTATGTTGAATGCATAACCAAATATTGATTTATGATCATGTGGATCTCCTATCCAATCAAAATTTGAACAAATTTTCAACTCAACATACAAATGGTTAGTATATTCAATGCAAAAATCTATGGTACCCTGTAGGTATTGAATGACTCTCTTTGCTGCTTTCTAATGAGGCTCAAGAGGTTTAACCATGAATTGGCTAAGTATGCTGACTGAATATGCAATATTAGGCCTTGTAGTGGTCAAGTAGTTCAAAATTCCCACCATCTATCTATAAAAAGTCACATTGAATTTTGTAGCATCATTACCACTAGAAAACTTAGCATTTTGTTCTAATGGAGTAGACATTGCTTTACAATATTGCATATTGAACCTTTGAAGCAATTTATTTACATAATTTCTTTGAGTAATCAAAGTCTTACCATCTTGTCTCCATACTTAAATTCCTAAACAATAATGCAATTTACCAAGGTACTTTATTTCAAATGCGTGTGATAATTCAATTTTGATTTCATCAATAAACTCTATAGCACTTCCTGTTATGGTTAAGTCATCCACATATAATGAAATCAAAACAACATTTCATATTCATCTTTCTTTATGTACAAATTTGGATCATTTTTACTCTTGACATCCCCTTGCTAAAAGAAGAATTTATCAATTTTCTCATACCATGATCTTGGTGCCTGTTTGAAACCATACAATGCTTTCTTTAACCTGCATACCAATTCAAAAATGTTGACTTAACATCCATTTAATGCAACTTCCAATTAAACTTAGTAGCAAGTGCAGTCATGATCCTAATAGTATCCATTTTAGCAACTGGTGCAAAAGTATCCTCATAATTCATTCCTTCTTTTTGTGAATATCCTTTTGCAACCAATCTAGCTTTGAATTTATTGATAATACCATCAACTTTAATTTAGTTTTGAACAACCATCTAGAGCCTATTGGAATTTTATTTGCAGGTAATTCAGTTAATTCCCAAGTGCCATTATCCATAATTGAATCATATTCTTCTTGCATTGCATTTATCCATTCCTTATGAACCTTAGCTTCTTCATAATTATAAGGTTCATCTATACTCATTACTTGAGCCATAAGAGCATAGTCATTATACCTAATTGGTGCCTTGATTTTCCTTGTTGACCTTCTTAATGCTTCATTGCTGGATGGAGTGGCTTCATCTTGCCTTGTTTCATTCACACCTTAATCATGAGTTTTTTGATATGCAATATTTGAACTTTCCTCATTGTCTTCTTCAAAGAGTTTCCATGAAGTAGTGTTATCCTCCTTGCCTTCCTCTTTAAAATCATCTACAAATTCATGAATTATGACATTTCTACTAGCAAACACTCTATGAGTAGTAGGATTATACATTTTGTAGGCCTTATGATCCGCACAATAATCAATGAATATACATTTTATTGACTTAGCATCAAGTTTCCTCCTATTTTCTTTTGGAATATGACAAAATTCCTTACTTCCAAAAATTCTCAAATGACTAACAATAGGTTTAGTGCCTATGGAAGCCTCATAAGGAGTTTTCCTTTATAGATATTTGGTTGGTCTTCGATTCAACAAATAAATAGCCGTACTAACTGCTTGAACCCACAAATTATTAGGGAGATTATTTTCTTTGAGCATACTCCTAGCACACTCAACAATTATTCTATTTTTCCTTTCAGCCACACCATTTTGTTTTGGTCTATGAAGAATTGTATATTTCTTGATAATACCATTATCCTTACAATATTTCACAAAGTTATCTGACGTGTATTCCCCCCCTTGATTTGATCTCAAAATTTTAATATTGTGAGCTATTTTTTCCACCATAACTTTAATTTATTTGAAACATTCAAACACTTCACTTTTATTTCTTAATGAATAGACCCAAGTATATCTAGAGCTATAATCAATAAATGTAAGAAAATAAGAAGCTCCTCTAAGTGAATTAGTTTGCATGGGACCATACACATCTGTATGTACTAATTCAAGAATGCTTCTTTTCCTTTGATTTGAATTTATTGGAAATTCACTTATATGATTTTTACCTAAGGCACAACCATCACAAGTAATGTTTTCATTCTTTAAGATTGGAAGACCTTGCACCATATCTTTTATTTGTAAAGAAATAAGATCCTAAAGATTTAGATGACCATACCTCTTGTGCCATAGTTCTTTAGTTGATAAACATGTAGAAGCCATTACTTTATGAATTTCTACTTTAACATCAAGTTTATACAAACCTCCTATTCCGATTCCTTCAACAATAACATTATAGTGATCTTTCATATCCTTTACTTGACAATCTGTCTTAAGAATTCAACCTTTAAACCTTGATCGGTAATGGCTGAAACTGATATTAAATTTTTCTTAATCCATGGAACACACATTACATTTGCAAGTTGCTTACATTTCCATTAGGCAATTCCACACTTATATCACCACATCCATTTATGTAATGAGACCTATCATCTCCTAAATAGATCTTACTACCATTATTTTTCTCATGAATTTTTTTAAATCAACTTCTATGACACGACATATGGATTGATGCCCCTGAATCTATGAACCAGTTATTACAATCATCTAGATCAACTAATAGAGCAACATCCGAAATAAAAAAAACTTTAAATTATGAAGGTTATCACTGTTGGAATCAAGGAACACTGAGAGGGGGGGTGAATCAGTGTTCTGCAATTTTTAACTTCGTTAATCTGATCTTCAAAGCACTTCTAACATTCAACCAAAAGAAATATGCATGAACATAGAACAAGCAATCACAACACCATAACACATGGATTTTTTACGTGGAAACCCTATTAGGGGAAAAACCACAGTGGATGTTAATCCACAAAATTATTTGAGTATACTCAAAAATATGTTTTATAAAATGGGAATGCACTTGCATTCAGGCACACTACCTAGAGCTCACTGCTCAAAAAAAGAAAGGCCCACTGCCTTACAAAAGTATTTGGATAACATCCAAAAGATTCGAATTGAGAAAGTAGCATCTACAAATGCCTGATTACAGTTCCGATTAAGCTCATCAATCGAATTCTGGACCTTCTGTCTGATTCTGCTCTTCTGCTCTATCTGCTTTAACTCGCATCACAAAATCCTTTTATGCACAAGTAAAACTGTGCATAATCGCTCTACAATCCTTTTGAATTTCACAACACACATCAACACACTTCAAACATATATCAAAATGATATAACCAATCGCTTATATATATCCACTACTAAGGATTTATTCTCTACATGTCAGCTTCAATAAAATAGAAAATATTTACAAACTGTCAGCTCAATCCACAAATAATTTTCAATGCGCACCAACCAAAGTCAACCAAAACATAGTGAGGACCCAAATCAACATGCTCAAACACAAAAACACTTAAACAATTACTCCTTGAATATCCACAACATGTTACATTCGCTTAGTCGACCTTCTCACTCTGTTGAACAAAAAATCAGCCAACCGAATCTTCTAACTTGCACACGGATCGATACGAGGCTCTACGATTTGAGGATAACATAGATCATACATCAAACAACCTTCCCTGAGATCCACAACTCAAAATGATAACAGGAAATTGCATATGAATCGATGAACACAATTATGTCAGATGCTTTGTTCTACCTTGACAGTTAATCACAAAACTTCGATCTGACTTCCGGTATGATCAAATGCTGACATGTGGATCAAATAATTGACTAGAGTTTCCATCAATGACAACACCAGATGACTTGTGCAGTGTATCTTGCCAAAAATCCCCCCCTTTGGCATTGATGGCAACACTTAGTGAAAAATGACTAAGTGTCGGATCAATACCAACATGAATACACCGCCAACCTTCAAAACTCTAAAAACACAACTCCCCCTGAGATGATTAAGGCATTTTTCACTGTCCCATTCTCCCCCTTTGAAATCAATGGAAAAGATGGGGAATCCACATTACCAAAAATCAAACAAAAACTTCAAACTGCATATGTACAAACTTGTTTGTACAACTTACACAAACTTGAATATATCTACAAAATTGGTCTTCAATAGGCTCAAACCAGTATCCCAACCCTTCTTGAGACTCTCAAAGATAGTCATGTGACCATGCATTTCTATAGACTCAAGGTTCACTGGATCATTGACCGCCATAGCATCTTGTGCTTCCTTCAGTGCACTCAATATTGTTTCCATCTTCAAACCAATTAGGCCTCTAAGCTCACACACTCTTTCCACAACCATATCATTATCATGCTTCAACTCTTTATCTTGTCAAGTAGGGATATAACTTGACCTTCTTGCTTTCCAATAGAAACAGTTAAAGGATCAAAGGTTTCAGAAATATCAGCTAACTGTTTCTCATGATCCTTAATCTTCTTCTCATTGACCTCAATAAATTTAGAGAAAGATAAACATGATTTATAGATCTTTCCTCCTTTAGAAAAAGCACCTTGAATACTCTTCACACAGGTAGCTAATAATGATTTGTCATTAGCAATCATGTACTTTACCCTATTGAACCTTTTATCATCAAATTCCTTCTGTACCTTGTCCTCAGCTGACTTCTCAAGGGACTCAAAATGAGTACTTATAGAATTAATAAGCTTCTTTAGCTCACCGAAGGGAGAACCAGATGGATCCTTAACATGAGAAGGAATTATTCTCTCCAAGATGCCGAATGCAAGACTTAATAGCTCACTGTCCTCAATCAACAATTCTTCCCTAGCTTTCGCTTGAGCAAATGATGCAACTTTCAATTTCTGAATCAAAGACAAAGTAGCCAAATTAATAGGACCTTCCCCCAATTCAAGGTCAAACTATTCCTGTTGCACTTCCAAAAATTTCTTCACTGCCTCTGCAGTGTCTCTTGCTTCCACATGAACTTCCTTTACTTCAACCTTCTTTTCTTCAATCACTGTTTCCTCAGCTACAAATTCTTACTTGTCTTTAGGAATCTTAACTTCTTCAGCTGTCACAACTTCAGGATCTTCAGTCTCCATAGGAATTTCAACATCATGCATGTCAGGAGGATTCATAGTATCCTCAAATGTATCTTCTTTTCCTTCTTTTGTTACCAGACTAGATGGAGCATCTTCATCATGCACTCCTTTAGAAACAACATTGATTATGTTCCTTAACAAAACTTCCTTTAGAATTCTTTCAGTTTCTTTTGCTACCTCTTCAGTCCGACCAATCATAAGCTTGTTTACTCTTGTTTTGCTCTTGAAATCCTTCTTAGCACCATTCAGAATTGTCTTCATTTCCTCAATAGACATCACCGAACATAAATCTACAAGAATACGCTCTCTCAACTGCTCATCTTTAGTTCTTGCATTCACTCTCCTCATTTCCAAAACTTTATACAGTTCCTTAGGCAACTGGGACATGATCTCAACGAGAGTCATATTGAAATTATTCAAGTACTTTATTGTTTCTTCTTCAATAATTCTTTGACCAACACTATCAAAGGTATCATACCATTCACATAGTGGCTTAAGATTACCATCCTTGACTATGCCTCTCTCAACTTCCTTTACAAACATACTTGGTTTGTCAGTTTTCATCTTCTTCTTTGCTTTCTCTTCTTCATCGAAGGGCTTGTCCTTAGAGACTGTTGTTGCCTTTGTGCCCTTATGCTTAATTTTTCTTACCTCCTCATCAGATTCTGTTTCTTCAGCTTCCTCAACTGCAACATAAACTCTTTTTCTTTTATCCTTCTTCCTCTTTCCTTCTCTACTAGATGACTTCACTTGAGCTTTCGCAGGGCTTGATTTCATTGTAGAACCGGATAAGGGTGCAAAGCTCCTTATTGATCTAGATCGGGCAGAGGATACTACTGGACTAGCAGATTCAATTCTAGTAGGCTCTGCTTCAGCTTTTTCTCTCTTTCTTCTATCTTCTCTCATAGCTTTTGTAGATATACCCATGCTTTTAGCAAAGGCTTCAACTTCCTTCCTTACTCTCTGGACTATCATAGCTTTCTTCAACTGCTCATGTACTTACATATATTTTTCTTCATAGGTTCCAAACCTCTCTTCTGTCGGATCCCAAGGTTTAATCAACAGGTTTTGAGCATACAGCTCCAAAATGTGTTCCTCAACCTCATAGCCCATTGGCATTATCCATACTATTCTTGGTTTTGCAACTTCCATCAAGCATTGATCAATATCAACCATAAAGAAAATTTTTTCCTTGTACTTCTCCACAATAGATGAAGGAATCCTTTCCTTGGCTTGCATCTCATTTTGAAAATTCTTGAAATATCCCCAGATAACATTTTTCCTTGTCTTACTATCACCAACTCTTTGCAAGATATCTCTAATTTGAACAACTACCGACTTATTAGCTCGCCATTGAAATTTTCCAAATCCCAGAACTTCATTCATGAAATAGAAAAATAGACACAACAACAAATTACCATACTTAAATAAATTCTTCTTATCTTTCTTGATCTTACCAAGATTCTCCATCAGCTGACTCCAGAGTAACTCACATAGATCATACTCTGCATTCTCCTTCACCATCTAATATGCTACATAGATAGCTATACTGGATACAGGAATTATCCCGAATGGAATGATAGATCTTGTAACCAATGACCATAGATGCAAATCTGACATCCACTTCAATAATATCATCAATTTTCCTAGCTCTTTTGTCAAACATTGAACCGGTTGCATCATTAACTGTCTGATTCTTCACAGAATTCAAGATCGGCAACACACCAGAGGAATTTAAACTAGTAACAATGCTTATGGCTTCTTCTGTGATCTTAAAAGGTTGACTCAACCAGATAAATTCAACATGAACTCAGCTCAAAATATACCAGACCCACTCGTTTTCTTCAAACACGAGAAATTTTACAATCTGTGTGAATTTCTTCTCGTCTAAGGTTTTAAATTCTAGATTTACCTTGAAATATTCTCCAACTATATGATTTGTATACAAATTCAACAACTACAAGCTCCCTAACTCCTCAATATTTGCATGAATGTATGCCCTAATATCTTCAATATGCAAGACACCATATGAAACAGAAGAAAATGCACCTAAGGGATTTGTCTCAACTGATTTGAAAGGATGCCACTTGAATTTCGGACGGGGTCTATCCTTGATATCAACTACCAATGGAACAACCATTTTCACAAATTCACAAGTTCACAAGTTTTCCCGATAAATACCTTTTTGTTGATTTAGGGTTTGATAGCTGAATCTCCTTCACACATGAATCTTCGCCAAACTTCACCAAATTTTGCTTCTGAGCTCTCCAAACTTCTTCTTCTCAAAGTGCAAAGTGACAAATGAAGAATACAAATGACCTTTTATCATTTGCACATTCTAACTTTTTGTCGCAATAAATGCTTTTGCGCTAACTCATCCAGATACCCTGTTTCCATACTCTATGAGAGATAACTCTTCTGTAGACCTTCAACTCTGCATAAATACTCTCTCCAACTGTTTCAGCAACATCTGTAGTTCATCAATGCAATCACTAAACTCGTCCATATCCCGGTACCAACTACCGGCAGGGGGTTTGAAGGGTTTTCTTGAGAACTCCCCCTAGGCCAGAGGCCTTAAACTAATTCCCGAAGGAATTACCAAAACCAGATTATGGTGTTGAATCATTTCCTGCATCAGAGGGATTCTTCTTCACCCATATCTTCTTCATTTTCTTCCTGATCTCATATGTAGTGACTTTTCCTTTTCCCTTTTCATCCTTTTGCATGTTTCTCCCTTGATTTACTAGACTCTTTTTTCTTCTACAAAATCTAGCAATGTGACCAGATTTGTTGCAATTGTAGCACACCACATTTCTTTGTCCAGACCAGTTGTTCCATTGATTTTCTCTTGATCTGCACTAGTTAGCAATATGGCCAAATCTATTGCATGTATAACATCTCACATCTATATAAAAGTTGTTCATCATATTTCTGCATTCATTTGACTTATAACTATACTTATTGCAATTGAAACACTGATCGGAGAATGATGGACCACTTGAATCCATTCTACTTCTACATTGAGAAGCCATATGATGAAATTTATTGCAAACAAAACAATAACCATTGAACCTTTGAGCATTAGGTTGTCTTACCGGATACCTTCCAGCTTTGTTCATCTAATTTCCTTGCTTAAATCTCCTTTGTCCAGTTTTGGAACTTTCTCCTTCCTCATATCCAAGACCTCGCTTGTCACCTTCAGTCCTCTGAATTTTAATCAGTTCATCAAGCTTGACTGAGCTAATTTTTAACTTCTCCTTGAATTCATTTGTAGTAGCAAGTTCATCTCTGAGATCAACAATCTGCTTTTCAAGCTCTTCTTCATTATCTCTGGATTGTTGAAAATCAAGCTCTAGCTGATTGCATCCATCAATAATTCTGTTGCATTCTTTAGATTTTTCTTTCAAGGACTGAGTAAGCTTATTTTCATTCTTCTTTCTGTCTTCAATCTCCTTTTTCATCCTCATCATAATAGATTCCATCTCATGCTTCAGGACAACATTATCTCTAGTAAGCTTTTCACATTCCTCTGTCTTTTCCTTCAAGGCTTGAGTCAGGTGTTCGCTTTCCATGCTCTTACTTTATTTCTGTTTAAGCTGATCACAAAGTTCCTTTCACTTTTCCCTTGACTCATTGATTTTATCTTTCAATGATTGAATGAATTTCTCAGCATTCATGAGGCTTGCCTGCAATTCCCGAACTTCAGATTTGGACTGATCAAGATCATCTAGGGCCATCAAAAGTTAATGTTGAAGACTGCTTGGATCCATTGAATCACTTTCCCATATCTTCCCCAAGCTGTTAAACTTCTTCCGAGGAACTAGCTCTAATACCAATTGTTGGAATCAAGGAACACTGAGAGGGGGGGGTGAATCAGTGTTCTACAATTTTTAACTTCGTTAATATGATCTTCAAAGAAATTATAACATTCAACCAAAAGAAATATGCATGAACATAGAATAAGCAACCACAACACCATAACACATGGATTTTTTTATGTGGAAACCCTATTAGGGGAAAAACCATGGTGGAGGTTAATCTACAATATTATTTGAGTATACTCAAAAAGATGGTTTACAAAATGGGAATGCACTTGCATTCAGGCACATTCCCTAGAGCTCACTGCTCAAAAGCAGAAAGGCTCACTGCCTTACAAAAGTATTTGGATAACATCCAAAAAATTTGAACTGAGAAAGTAGCATCTACAAATGCCTGATTACAGTTCCGGTTAAGCTCATCAATCAAATTCTGGACCTTCTTTCTGATTCTGCTCTTTTGCTTTGTCTGCTTTAACTCGCATCACAAAATCCTTTTATGCACAAGTGAAACTATGCATAATCACTCTACAATCCTTTTGAATTTCGCAACACACATCAACACACTTCGAACATATATCAAAATGATATAACCAATCACATATATATCCGCTACTAAGGATTTAATCACTACATGTCAACTTCAATAAAATAGAAAATATTTACAAACTGTCAGCTCAATCCACAAATAATTTTCAATGCATACCAACCAAAGTCAACCATAACATAGTGAGGACCCAAATCAGCATGCTTGAACACAAAAAAACTTAAACAATTACTCCTCGAATATCCACAACATGTTACATTCACTTAGTCGGCCTTCTCACATTGTTGAACAAAAAATCAGTCAACTGGATTTTCTAACTTGCACACGGATCGATATGAGGCTCTACGATTCGAGGATAACATAGATCATACATCGAACAACCTTCCCTAAGATCCACAACTCAAAATGATAACATGAAATTGCATATGAATCGATGAACACAATTCTGTTGGATGCTCTGTTTTGCCTTGACAGTTAATCACAAAACTTTGATTTGACTTCTGGTATCATCAAATGCTGACATGTGGATCAAATCACTAACTAGAGTTGCCATAAATGACAACACCAGATGACTTGTGCATTGTCTCTTGCCAACAATCACTTTTCTCATCCTCACCATTCACAAAATTACCTTCATATTTGTTGTTTTTGGACTCATTAAACTTATTTTTCCTACATTCATAAGCATAATGTCCAAATTTTCCATAGTAATTACAATTTCCATTTTTCTTTACACTTGATTTGGATGATGCCCCATCTTGATACCTTTGGTTGTCAAATTTTCCTCCTCCTTTGTTCTTTTTCCATTGCTCTCCTTTGGATGGCTTCTTGTCTTTGGCCATCAAAGTTGAATCTGCACTCTAAATTCTATTGTCCATAAGTTTCTTCCTTTCTTCTTCTTGTAAATTCTCAAAAGAAGTTGCATTTTCTCTTGCATCCAAACTGGTAATGAACAATTGATAATCATTTACCGTTCCATTCAAAGTAACAGTAAATAAATCACTACTTGAAACTAATTCACCAATGTCAGCTAATTTATCCCTTAAATCCTTAACTTTGGATAAATAATCACTAATACTTTCATTTAATTCCATTTTGATTGAAAGTAATTTTCTCTTTAAAATCAAAATTTGCTTTTATGTTTTTAATCTCAAACAAACCTTTCATTGTTGTCCACATACCAGTAGAAGTAGTGATATCCCTTATATGAGGGATGATTGAATCTTTTACAAACATCCATAAGAGAATCTTGGATTTGCATTCTCTTTTCTCCCAATCTTGAATAGAAACTTGAGGTGTAGTAGGTTTGACCTCAAAACAATTTACAATGGTCCAAACATTGTACCCCTTCATCAGGGTTTGCATCTTGAACCTCCAATTAACAAAATTGTAGCCATCTAACTTATTTGATTCTGTTAGATATGATTCAGATAAATTCATCATTGTGAAGAGACCAAAAAGTAAAAAAGATGAAATTTTATTAGTCCCTTAACCCAAATCAAATTGTTGATCACAAAAAGGATTCAATCTATGAGAAAATCAGCTCAAATGTGGTAGCTTCACAACTTCAAAACACTTTAAAGGTTGCAACTTTCCTCTTCATAGTAGAAGACAAATACTCTATGCACAACTCCTTCAGATTGTATACAACTTCTAATTCCAGGTGCCTTTATAGCGTAGGGAGGTCAATCCCTTCTCCTTGAAAAAATATAACTCATGAGGCTACACAACCAGTTTGAGAAAGAGCAATACGTTGCACAACATTTCCCACAACACCCTCACATAGATTTAACAAAACAAAGATGTGATTTGACTACAACAGGTGCATCAAATTGATTTCTCTAATACCAAAATAGAAAAGAGGAACAACAAGAAAACAAAGCACAAATAGAGCATTGAACACAATAGAAAACAAAAGAAAAAAGAACATGCATATATCTTATTCATCAACATACTACACTTTATAGTTAAAAAATCCTCAATCACATCCTACAAACCTGGTACATACGATCACAATAGGTTGGAGTGCATGAAAAACTAACTAAGTTTACTGACAACAAACTATGTGACTAAAGCCAACAAGCTAGAATCAATGGACATATCACACAGTTCATTGTAGACTCCTACTCAAACTCTCCTACGTGCATAATTGCATTATTGAATTATTCCAACATTATGTTCTTGAATGATGTGGGAGGGAGAAAAATCATGAGATGAAAATAAAATCTTAAATTTATCCTCATTGAATGGCTTGAGAATAGTAATTACTTTGTAAGAGTAACATTCAATGGAACATTGATTTTAGCTAAAGCTTGTCCCATAACATAGCTATATGTTTCAGGCATAGTTCCACGAAGTTTCCTGATGAGGGGATGTGGGGACATGGGGACAGGTTTCAAGTACAGGGGGCCAAGAGCTTAAGTTTTGGGATGGTGGCAAGATGATAAGGGGATGGCAATAGGGTGGCAGCGGGGGTCAGTGCTAAAATACATATAGTACTTGAAAAACAGTTATAAAAAGATGTATAAGTATAAGAATTGCAAATGAAACTTTGGAAAACTAGTTTTAAACATTTGAATTTTGAAGTGAACATTAACTTAGTGTTACTCCTCTTCTTGCTCCTCCTCAACCCTTTCCTCTTCATTCTCACTCTTTCAACTTATATTTGTAGTTCACTCTCACACTCACACTATTAGCTTCTTGTTGATTTGTTTTTGTGAATTAAAATGAGGATAGGAGGTAGTTTTATAAAATTTATGGGATTTGGGTGGAGCCCATAGGCTATTAGGGTTCAACCTTGGGTACGGAGTTCAAATATATATTTTTTAAATTTCTTTTTGGTTGTCTAGTTGGAGGAGACTCTTGGGTATCCCCGAGATAGTCAAGAAACTCCTAGGAGTCCCCCAGACGTCTCGGGGATGTCTCAGAGTCACCGACGTCTCAACAACATTTCATAGATAATGACGCTAGTGCCAGGATGATGGGGGTTGTCTCCCCCATGCCCCCAAGTCTCTAAGATGTCCTCATCTCAGAAACATGTTTTTTTTGGGGGGATACGTCCCTGTGGAACACTAGTTTCAGGTGAATGTACTAAATTCCAAAAGGGATATTTTGGTTGGAGTTTTCTTAAGTTGATTAAGTAAATGCCATTCCTTATCCTTTTTTGGTACACATTTCCAACTATAGGATGACTCATCAAAGTTCATTGATGGGAGATGTTTCTGTGTAATGCTTCTTGTCATGGATTGACACCACATCAGACATCCCATTTTTCCTCTCGACATTGTTATGAGATTGTTTTGATGAGTGATAAGAATTGAATTGGCATGCTTTCATGTATCTACATTTGAGTAGATCTTAAAGGAAGGTTGTTGTGCATGCAAGGGTCATCGATGTATATCCAAACCATCCTCTTGTGTGTAATATCCCACCTTTATAACACATTTCATAAAAAAATTATTTACATTGGGAGAAAACAAGAATTTTAAGCACGATCTTACTTGAATAGCATCTATTATGAAGGTTGTACGACTTGATCTGTGTATCAAACTTAGAAAAACACACTACTCTGGAAGATGAAGTAAGGCTTTGAGGCTAGAGCATGAATATTGAGGATGTTGCTTGCAACTTTCCTTTTGATGAACATCCTGCCTACTGATTTCAAGCAAGCAGTGAAGGCCTTGGAGCATTCTGACAGATTCATCCCTTTTTTACCCTGATGTCTCAATTTTTTTATTTCAAGTCTTTTAACTCTTTAGCTACATGAAATCAGAGTATATTTCTTAAGTTGAAATATTTTCATTTGAGATTTAAGGATTGAGGGGTATTTATTATGTAAAATTCGTTTGGGGTACCATCTCTGCCTCATCCCCTTTTCTGCTTAGCAAGATTTGATTTTTGAAGACCCATTCAAAATTATTCAAGTAAACACATTTTTTATTATACCGGTTTTCCCCCACTAGAATCTATCATTGAAGGAACTACTAGAATTGAAATTGACCAAATTTCAACAAGCTCTTTAACCTAATTGATTTATATGTAACCTAGTGTATAGCTTTTGGGATCGATCGAACTTGACATTTCTTTGTAGGAAAGAGCAACAAGTCTAGAAAGTAGGTGGGAACACAGATAAAAAAGAAAGTTCACTTCATTGGCCGAAACAAGTATTTTTCTCTACAGTCTATTATAACACTCCCCCCCAAGCACCTTAACTAAACCACACCTATAACTCAAACCAAAATTGCACTTGACCAAACCACTCCTTGGTTGATCCCCATCTCACACCTACCTCTAGGCCAAAGACTTCAACATTAGTTACCAGTCCTATTGAGACGTTTGATAGCCTGAATGTAGGTGTTTTGATCCACATTCCCACTTAGCCTGTAACGTCCCCTGTCTTGATTTTCCCTAGAATTCGCCTATTGGTCACAAATTGAAGTAATCTTGGATTGGAATCTTGCATTCACCACATGAAAAATATATGCAATATGCATATATGCTTGTTATGGTTAGACAATTACATCACATCCATAGATTATCAATCAATACAAAAAAAATTGGGAGAAGGGACATGATGGGTTTTCTCAAAGCCATATGCCAATCCTAAAAGGGTGTATACGACATCCCTCCCCCTTGGCAACTTGTACCTGCTTTCCCCATCAAGACCGTGACTCCTGAAAGACACTTGCCACCTTGACGAGTTGGGTAGGGGCTATAAGTGGGTAACTTGGCTCTTTGTGTAGGGCCCTTTGGTTGGCTACCTACTAGCCTTGTTAACCCCTTTTTCTTACACCGTAGGCCCTTCCTACAAGGTGGGTTCCAAATAGTGAAACACATCTTATATTCTATCATAGAAATCACACATTAAATATTCCTCTATTATGCATGGAAATATACATACATATATAAGATAATGAATGGCATAAATCAACTTGAATATAGATTATATTTGATTTACTCCTGGTTATGTGTATATTTATGATATACTCTTGATTATGGATATATTTCTAGTTGCTTAACCACCATAATTATTAAAGGATGATTAATTTCATTAATGTTATCCTTTAATCTTTAACTGCCTTCACTTGTGGTTCGACTCCTTTTATATTTTCTCCTTGTCATTGTTGTGAGGGATGATTTTCCTTTAGTTGTTGTCATAATACAATCATTCTATTTCTTACTCTCAATCTTTGCATGATTGGTTGGTTCATTAAACAATGATCTAAATTTAGGATCGTGATTTGCGACCATGCTAGTATTGTGATTTGTAGGGCATGATAGTCCTCCCCTCCTGATTTTGCTTGTCCTCAATAAATTTTAGATTCAGATGGTTGAAGATCTCTTCTCCTTCCCATGTAGCGTCCTCCTCGGGTAAGCCCTTCAATTTGATCAAAAATTTAGGGATAGTCTTATGCCTTAGTCGCTTCTCCCTCATATTGAGAATTGCTTCAGGTTCCAAGATTAGTTTTCTCTCGTCGTCAAGTGGGGGTAACTCTAAACATGGGGTAACTTTCTGCCCTAACACCTTCTTAAATATTGACACATAAAATATGTTGTGAATACAGTTGTACTCAGGCAACTCTAATTCATAAGCTACTTCACTAATCTTCCCTACGATCTTATGAGGTCCATAAAATCAAGGTTTTAGTTTTTTTTCTCTTCTTATCTTGATGGATGACTGCTTATATGGTTGTAGCTGTAAGAACACTAACTCTCCAACTTCAAATGTCCTCTCAGTGTGATTCTTATCAGCATAGATCTTTTGTTGATTCTATGCTTGATGCAAATTGTCCTTGAGGGTGTTCATAATGTCCATACTTTGTTGCACAAAATCCTTTTCCCCTGGTACTCGACTTTCTTGTGAAATCAAACTTTTGAAGGAGGTTGGTTTGTAACCATACAATGCTTTGAACAGACTCATCTTGATTGATATATGATGAGTAGTGTTGTAGCAATATTCACCCATATGCAACCATTTTACCCATGCGTTTTGTTTGCATGTGATGTAATTCCTCAAATATCCATCTAACCACTTGTTAACAATTTCTATTTTTCCATCCATTTGAGGATGGTAACTTGTATTGGGTGTAATATTGGTCCCGACTAACTGGAAGAGTTCTTGCCAAAATTGGCTAAGGAATCGACTGTCTCGGTCATTGATTATGTTCTTTGGTAGGCCATGTAATCTAAAGATCTCTTTGAAAAATACTTCCGCTATTTGTGGAGCCTGATATTCAATGGATACTATGAAGAATTGAGCGTACTTGGTGAGTCGATCTACTAATACATAAATGCAATCCTTCCCTTGAACCTTAGGCAATCCTGTTATAAATTCCATTGAGATGCTTTCCCATTTTTGATTGGGAATTGGAAAAGGTTGTAGAATTCCTATTGGATGGCTTTGCTTAGTTTTGTTCCTCTGATAGGTCATGCATTCTTATACATTATTTAGGACATCCTTCTTGAGGCCTTTCCAAGAGTATCTTTCCCGCACCTGTTTGTAAGTTTTATAGTACCCTTGATGACCCGTTAAGGGATTGTCAGGGTATTCCTTAAGGATTTTTCCTTCATATTTGAGTTGGGTACGAGGAATATCCTATTTTTATATAGGATAAGCTCTTCTAATACCTTGTACTCTTCATTGGGAAAATTCCCTTCAAGGATATTATTAGCCTGGGGGTCTTTGACATACTTTGTGATGATATCATTCTTCCAATCTACGACTATACTGGTTAGGGTGTTCAAGTGGGGTCATCTTCATAAGGCATCTTCCACCACATTATTTGTCCCTTTCATGTACTCAATATAAAAATTGTAAGCTTGTATCTTGCTTGCCCACTTTTATTGTCTGTCATTTAGGTCCTTTTGATTCATGAAGTACCTCAGGCTGTTGTGATTTGTTTTAACATTGAATTTCCTGTAAACCAAATATTGAATTTTTTTTGCTAAGGTGTGCATGAAAGCTAGCATCTCTTTATCATAAATTGAACATTGTCTTTTAGTCTCGGTGAGCTTGCAACTTTCAAATGCAATGGGGTGCTTATTTTGCATAAGGACCGCTCCAATTCCTTCTTTGATGCATCACATTGTAGTTCGAAGGGTACTGTGAAACCAGGGGTGGCTAAAATAGGGCATGAGCTCATTACTTCTTTTAGTCTTTTGAAAGCCCATTGAGAAATTTCACTCCATATAAAGGTTCCCTTTTTTATTAAGTCTGTGAGTGGGGAATTTTTTTGGAGAATCCCTTCACAAAGTGTCTATAGTAGCTGCATAGTACCACGAAGCCCCTTAGTTGTGTTAGGGTTTTGGGTTTTGGCCACTCCTTAATTGCTATAATTTTTTCTTCATCTACACTTACCCCTTGTGCATTGATATTGTGACCCAGGTAAAGGATATCTTCCAAGAAAAACTTACATTTTGAAGCTTTAGCATAGATTCTTGTTCCAAAATGTTTAGGACTTCCTCAATGTGTTTGAGATGTTTTTCACGTGTCTTCCTATAGATAAGGACGTCATAAAAAATATGAGTAGGAACTTTCTTAGTTGTTTTCAAAATATATGATTCATGCATGATTAAAATGTTGTTGGGGCATTTGTGAGTCCAAAAGGTAGGACTAAGAATTCAAAGTGCCCATAATGGCATCAAAAGACAGTTTTAGGAATGTCCTCTTTCCTCATACTTATTTGATGATACCCTGATCACAAATCAATTTTGGAGAAGTATTTGGCTCCATGGAGTTTGTTGATTAATTCAACAATTCTTGGTATAGGGTAGTGGTTCTTGATCATTTTCTTGTTTAAGGCCCTAATATAGTCTATACCCATTCTCATGGTACCATCCTTTTCTTGAATAGTACTACGGATGATGTGAAAGGGATAGAACTAGGTTGAATATGACCCATTTCTAGCAGTTCCTTAATGGTTTTTTCAATATCTTCCTTGAATTCGTGGGGGTGTCGGTATGGTGTGGTAATTATAGGTTTTCCTCCCTCTTCTAATTCTATTGTGTGCTCAAATCCTCTTTTTGGGGGTAGCCCTGGTGGAATATCATAAAATACTTTCTTATGTTCACTCAAGATTGGTTGGATGTCAATTTGAATTATTTTTCCATGTGAGGAGGTCTTGTCAAGGACCATACATTGTGCAGTTCATTCTCCTTTCGGGCCATGTCTAAAAATCCTTTCCATTCTTTTGCAAGAGACTACTTTTGGAGATCCATCGAGTAATCCTTTCAAGGTGACTTCTTGTCCGTCATGTTGGAAGTGAATCGTTAGGTTAGGGAGGTCACACATGAAGCATCCTAGGGAGTATATCCATTGAGTACCTAATATTACATTAGCATCTAATGGTACCAAATATAAATATTCTTTAATTAGGTGCTTTCCTAAGGTTATTTCTATCTGGGGAATTATTTTTAGTGCATTGAACCCTAGCTCCTACATCAGTGGCTGCTGTAAATCCCTTAAAGTTCATGGTTTCCAACTTTCTTTTTGCAAATAGCCTCTCATCAATAAAATTGTGGGATGCCCCACTATCTATGAGAGTGATAACCCTATGCCCTTTGAGGGTGCTTTTAATTTGGAATGGGTGATGTTTGGAAGTTTGAGAGATGGTGGCTAAAGTTACATGCTCTTCATCTTCGTACCTTGATATTTTGCTAGGCTTCTCTTTGATGTACTCCTCAGTGGTTACTTCTATCATATGCGCATGGACCCCCTTCCCACATATGTGGTCACATCCCCATAGTTATTTGCGCTTGAAGCACAAATTCCTTCTTCTTAGGTCATCACATTTTTTACATACATGGCCACATTCCCATTTCTCATTACAATGACATCATGGTCTTCCTCAGGGTTCATTCTTATGCCTTTCATCTTTATGAGGGTACTTGGAATGTGTGTTAAGCTCTTGGAACTTGTCTTTTGATGGGTTATTCTCAAATTTCATTGCCTTTTGAATTACCTCTTTTAGGTTGGTTGGTTCTAGGAACTTACTATGTTCCTTATTTATACTTTCAATCCTTCCAAAAATAGGTAGGTGAGTCTCCCTTAAGAGATCTTAGGTACCATGATAGCCAATTTTTGGAATTCAGTAGTGTATTCTTCTACCATTCCTTGTTGTTTTAGTTGTGTTAGCTCTTTAAAGTACCATTCAGGGTGTTTTTGGTCAAATATTTTTATAAGTCTTTGGGTGAACTCATCATAAGTGGTTATGTGTTGGTAACCTTGGGTAATAAGTACATGGTGGCACTAATTCCTATTAAATGGAGTACAAAAACTTAATGGCATTTTCCTCCATCATGGGGCTTAGTGATAAATAAAGTGTCTAGTTTTTGGACCCATGAACATGCTGTGAGTTTTCCTTCTCCATCAAAAATAGGAAGGGTTATCTTGCTCACCCTTTCCTTTAGGTCTTTGTCATGTTGCCTTTTCTTTTCCCTCCTAGGGGAAGCTCTCATTTTGGAATCACAGTAGTCTTTAAAGGATACATTCCTCCTAAATTCAGGGTCAAGTCTATTGTATGCTTCCACGATTCCATCCATATTATTCGTGGGTGGTTTGTTTGCTTCTCCCTCTTGCACGTGTTCTTCCCTAGGTAGGAAGGGAGGTCTTGTTGGTCTAGATTTGGATGCTTTTGGGGAGATGGGGTTATTATTCTTAGAGTGATTAGAGTTAGTTTCCCTTCCATTAGTTTTGTTCATATTTTGAATGGCTTGGGGGAGAAGCTGGGTGGTTCTTTTATTCCTCTCATTTTATTCCAAAGGGCTTGGGTGCTTTGTTCCATGAAGGTTCTCATTTTATTTCTCATTTGTTTTCTCATGGTGTTGCTTAATGTAAGCTTCCTTATTTCCCTTTCTAAATCTCTTTGGGCCCTTTGGCTATTTTGCATGAACTATCTTTCACAGGATGGTAGGAAAGATGCTTTGTCACCACTTGTAATATCCTTTGTCCTAATTTTCCCTAGAATTTTCCTATTGGTCACAAATTGAAATAAATTAGGGTTAGGGTTTCACCTTGTTAAATAAATATCTCTTTAATGAAGTAATCTTAGATTTGAATCCTGCATTCACCACATGAACAATATATGCAATATGTATATACACTTGTTAGGGTTAGATAATTGTATCACATCCATAAATTATCAATCAATACAAAAAAATTTGGGAGAAGGGACATGGTGGGTCCACCCAAAGCCATATTCCAAGCCTAAGAGGGTGTATACCACAATCCTCCCTCTTGGCGACTTGTACCTACTTTCCCCATCAAGGCCTCAACTCCCAAAAGACACTTTCCACCTTGAGGAGTTGGGTGGGGACCATAAGTGGGTAACTTGGCTCTTTATGTAGTGCCCTCTAGTTGGCTACCTACTAGCCTCGTTAACCCATTTTTCTTACACCCCAGGCCCTTCCTACAAGGTGGGTTCCAAACAATCAAACACATCTTGTATTCTATCATAGAAATCACACATTAAATATTCCTCTATTATGTATGGTAATATATATACATATATAAGATAATGAATGGTAGAAATACACCTGAATATAGGTTATATCTATTTTACTCTTGGTTATGTGTATATTTCTGATATACGCTTTATTATGGATATATTTTTGGTATAACTATTGGCTGTGCTAGAGCACATGAATTCCCTTTTGACCTACTATGCTTTAGTGACTTCCTCTATTCACCTAAGTGTGTCTTCCTAAGATCGATGCCTTTCAGTTTTGAATTATGCCATCTTTTATACCCACGATGGGTGGATGGGTGTGTCTCTTCATTAAAGATATGTCTTGTTAATTGCTTAATCACCATAACTATTAAAGGATGATTAATTTCATTAATATTATCCTTTAATCTTTAATTGCCTTCATTTGTGGTTCAAATCCTTTTATCTTTTCTCCTTGTCGTTGCCGTGAGGGAAAATTTTCCTTTAGTTTCTATCATAATGCAATTGTTTTATTTCTTACTCTCAATCTTTACATGATCGATTGGTTTAGTAAACAATGATTTGAATTTAGGATCACGATTTGTGACCATGACAGTATCGTGATTTGTAGGGAATGACATAGACCTAGACACGCCCTTAACGAGTGGAGTACTAAAGTACAAGTAGAAATAAATGGGAGAATGAATAGTGTTCCATGCACATAATAGCATTATAGGGATTGATGGTCCTCCAACAGATTCAAGCAATTTTCCCTGCACTAGCAATTTATTCTCACGATCTAGATCATTTTACCATTGCAATAATCAATAGTGACTTGATATGCAACCCAAATAGCCTTGGTCCCATTGGATAGATTCCTAAGTTCAAATTACTTCTCCATCTCAATGATCCAAGCTTCAACAATTGTCTTCAATGGTTTCGCCATCTTTGGGCGGTGCAATCCTCTAAGGTCCTTACCTAGTTCTTTTTCAATTGTTCTATGATTTCCTTGGTCTTCATTCCCTTGATTTTATTCCTCTCAGTTCCCTCTAACCTCTTGTTCTAAGTTGTTCATGTCTTGTTCCTCATTTCGATCAGAAGGTTGAGTATTTGGTCCAACCTATCATTTTGCTCATTGTTGCTTATGCCACCATAGTCATTGTTCCTAGTTTGCACCATGGTTGGTTATGAAATGACCCACATCAAGTTTTACATCTTAGCATAATAGACAAACGATATAGTGTTAAACCTACAACTCTGATACCAAATGTAAGGTTTGAAACCCTAAACTATCTCACAAAAATAAATTGTAACCCAATTTAACATAAATACATAAATGAAATGAAACATCTTCAATAAATACAAATGACATATTACATCTCACTTGTAAAAGTGTCTAATCTAGAATATTAAGTACAAGAAATAAGGTACATCATCACGTGAAGTACTATCTAGTCAAGTATTACAAAGTACAAGATATAACTATTGCAAGAATATGACTCAAGCTCTCATACCCATCTAGTCATAACAATTCAAGTAAAGATATAAAAGAAAAATTATCATTGGAGAGTTTTTGAGTGCCACTAATCCCACGATCATCTGCAAACCAAGAGACAAGAACATGGCTCAGGTGAATTTTTGCCCAACCACGAAGCTTACGCTTCCCCAAAATTCTTCCTAACATGAAGAGTACCGACCTTGCATGAGAAGCCTAACAACATGGAAATAGTTGGCAAGATGGAATCCAATGCAACCTAACATGTATCTACATGCATTTCACATATGAAAATGCTATGCCCTACTATCAAGATATGACAAAGAGATTACAATAACATCCATCTATTTCAATGGTGCACATAGGTTTGGCCAAAGAAAATGACCATAAACAGTAGGTAGATTTGGAAAATCAAATCAAATTCCCTTTGTTAACCCATATTTAACACCCATCCCGAAAGGTAAAGCCAAATCACACATAAAAAAATAACATGCATATATCTAAAGATCATAAAAAAAAAACTTTTCTTTTCATGCATAATAATGGTTTAATGCATAATTGACATGCAATTTAATCATTGACATACAACTTGATTATAGACATGCAATCTTGATTATTGACATATAACTCGATCTCTAATGATATTTCTCAATTTCATGCAATACTAACTAATTTTTGATGTCATGTAGGTTAAACCATAAGAAACCAATTCTTTACATATGAAATGTAAAAAAAATATCCATAACAATTAAATGGAAGTTTCATATATGCATTCAATTTTACAGTTTAATGGTGGAATCATCACAAAAGAAGTAAAACATTTACTAGTGTTAATTTAATGGAAAATACATTATGTTTTTATATATATGTATTCTATCGTTTATGCTGAGTTTACAGAATAACATAATGGATTTATAACAACAACAAAAATTTATGTATGGTTATAGTCACGATTAAATCATCAATTCATATATAATACTCATACTCTATATATATATATATACTAAAATCAACATGCATACTATTATTTTTACATCTAATAATCATTGTGTAGGATTGTATAAAAATAATAAGGAATTTTTATTTCGTTTTAAGTCAAAATAAATGATTATTATTCTATATTATACAAAATACTCATTGCGTAGGTTTGATAACATTCATGGCTATATTTGCAAAACATGGTTGATTAAATGATCCAAGCACTATCATGAAGGTTGATGTAATGATATAAGCTATGTCAGGTGAGTTGATACGGAGGTATACAACGTATATATGGGCTATCCTCCCTACCTACGCCATAATCAATGTTGTAGTTCAAGTAAGGTCATCCATCGATGTATAAAGGATGCATGCAAAATGGAGAGTTTGATATGTTTTCCTAAAACTATTTCACAAAGTGTCTCAATAAATTTCATGTAGTGATTGAGGGTATGTGCGCCCATATGCAGTTACAAAAAATATTTTCCATATGCAAACAATATATGTTTCATTTACCTTAGCAATAATAAATATGGCACAAATTTTAGGAGCATAAAAATAAATAGAGGTAACATGAAGAGTACATAATGAATTGATTTTAATTGCAAAGAAAACCATTAGGAAGAATTAAGTGATGCATACATATGGTAAAACCTACCTGGTGTCACTAACTCCTTGATTAAAGTTACATGCAGATTGATGGAAATCCCCTTTAGACACTACTAATGTTACCTATTATCCTTGGTCGATGCCAATTACAATCTCCAATCATCATGTGTTTCTTTCGTTGAGCTCTCTCCTCTTTATAATTTTTCATGTTCTCATGCAAAAAAAACTCAACTCTAGTATTTTATTTTAGAACTAAACTTTCACCTCATGCATGATTTATTATGCAAATTATTTGAATTTCAAACATTTTTTATTTAATTTTGTTTTTTAATAATAATTATGTATATATTTATATATAAATAATGAAATTTATCATTATCAAACATTTGAAAATAAAATATTTTATTTTCCTAATTAATTTAATTTTACAAACAAAACATCCATAGGACATAATCATTATCATATTGCACAAAAGGAAATGATGTATTCATATAACACAATGAAATTGTTACCCATTTTTGTTACTTGTTTAAGTTGATCGAGCTAAAGAGTTTGCAAACTGAAAGAGAGGTACATTTCATTTTTATCTTTCCTATATTGCATTCATTTGTATAAACAGAAAAAATGAAAGAGATTACAAGTTTTGCATTTATACAAGTGCATACAATATGGAAAAGATTTGCACAAATCTTTTTGAAAGTAATCTTTATTGATTCAAAAGTACATATTTGTCTCACACAAGTCATGAGACTTAACTTGTCCAATGAAAATGAAAGACAATTTATACATTGATGGATGAAAGAAAAAGAATGCACATATAGGGGAAGAGGCCAGTCATTTCCTGATGACTGGTCAATGTCTGTTGTCTTGCTTTGTCTCATGCTTTGAGTTATCCCGTGTCCTCTGTAGCTCCCTGCTCCCAACCCTTGCATTTGGCAATTACAATGATGTTAGAGCAGTGCTCTAAGAAATGAAGGCTCCTAACACTACATGTACATGCACCCATGAATGTATAAACTGCCCCTCAAATACATTAAATAAGCATACAAACTCTACATGTCCAAAGAAAGAAACATGATCATCAAGCCCTTCAGGCATATGCATATATTTTTCTAAGTATTTGTTTCATGTGCAGATACAGGAAAATCAATGTTTCTATTTCATCAAATTTTAGCACGTCGGGCAAACGTGGCTCCCACAAGGGTTGAGCTCGACATGCTGCATTGTTGTGCTTTTAATGATATTGAAAGCTTATTCATCAAAGGGATCATCTCTTTATGGTTCACACAAATAAGTACCTATCATTTATGGTAGTGAGTTAACAATCACTATCATAAGTGACATGTAGTTATTCAGGAAAATCATAAAGCATGAATCAAATATCAAGGGATATCAAGAATACCAAAAGATTAGAAGATCATGTGTGACAGTTAATATTGATAGTGGCTGTAGGTATCTACCTTGAGGGAGAACATATGTAATTGGATTGTTGAAAGGCAAGAGTGAAGCAATGGTCAAAGTTTCAAAAGATAGTCACCATTGTATACAACAGTAAAGATATATATACCAGGCCCTCACCAAAGTTTGTCATCCAACAAGCTTCATATTATTTCTTGCATGTATGCCATCTTCTTGTTAGAGTTTGTTTTACATAAACAGGCATGGAGGGCAATCCAAAGGACAGGCATACACGAGTAAAGAATGGTTTGTGACAAAATGTAAAGAATAGTGTCTTCAAAGGAAAGATGGTTGCATAAGAAATCAATATGCATGAAAGTTGTTATTACAAGATGCTAAGAAGACATAACAGATATGTGAGATGATAAAAAGAAATAATTTTTCCATGCTTTCTCGAAGTGAAACAGGTGTACAACTATAAAGATAAAAGGACATCATAGTAGTTTTCTGATGCCTATAACTGGAGGAGAAGCTAAGAATATGATGTCACAATCATTATTCCTATAGGGGATTCACATTTCATATAGAAGTATTGCTTATACAATGGTGATAGTTATGAATATAGATGGAGATTCAATGTCATAAACATAGTCATGTTCATAATCAATATGACTGTAAGTCATCAAGACACTGCAATAAGAGATATTATAACCATGTAATTCATATCATAGATAAACAACAATACTTGAAACAAAAGGTGTGTTTCTTCATGAAAAAAATGTGACTACAGTAAGCAGGAGTATGTGCAGTAACATGAAGGCATGGTAAAAAGAATAGTGATAAAGGTGTTCCTGAATGGTTGTCTTTTGAGCATACAAAGAAGATGCAGTCATCATATATACAAATGACATTCATTCACAAGTAAAATGAGCAGTCACTATGCAGCCTATAAGAGACAGTATTCTTGAAACTACAGAAGACACAAATGAAGATTTGTTGAAGTATTAATCTCAAAGACAGAGCCTAAGGGACTTTGTTCTACTCATGATTGACAATCAAGAAAACAACCATTGGATTACATTATATATGTTCTACTTTGGTTTAAGGCTTGCATGAGGAGTTTGAAATTCAAATCTCATGAAGGAAAATTTTTCTTAGAGATGCTTCATAAGTTCTATCTTCAGCCACGTAGGGGGCAGTAATTTCAAAATAGGTGAAAATGCCAGACACGGAGAGGAAAAGCACAATGGTTTACCTTTCAACAACATTTGATCTTCATCCAAAATATAAATGCATAATCACATGGAGTTTTTCTTAAGTGATGATGAATGAGAACTCGACACAAAATAACAGAGGTTTTAAGTTTGTGTATAGTGGGGAAGGTTTAGAGCACTATCTTTTGAGTGGGTTTTCAACATGGTTCTAGAGGCAGAGAAAAGAGATATTCAATTGAAGTCTATGTTTTTGGAAACCCTTACATTATCATTATCATAGTGAAAGATATCATTAAGGTAGTTTGAAGGAGACAAGAAAAACCCTCAAATATTTACAGAAGTCTATGCGTGAGACTATGGAAGCCCTCAGAACTCACAAGAGGTGGTGGAGCTGTTTCCATTAAAGGAAGGGTTTCTTTCATCTTTTCTATGAATACATACAACCGTGACCATGATAGGGAGAAAATAAAACACTGAAACAATTTTTCTTCCTCTTTTACAAAATTTGAATAGAATCTCAAGAGCTACAGGAGAGTTCATGTGCAAACCCAGAAAAAGCATTCTACAACTGCGACCATAAAGCCCATTGTGCTATATATTATCAAAACCTCTAAAGTGGGAGACCAAAGGAGTATTGAAACTGAGCCTTTCAGGAAGAATATAAAACACAAATGCAAGAAATTCAAAGTTTCATGCTCTAGGGTTTTGTTTCCAAGTCCTCGAGTCTCAACACAACGAAATGCAGTAAAATCACAATCATTGAAGAGTAAAAAGCTCAAATAGAAAGCCTTGTATACCAAAAGAGTGCACAAAAGTAACAAAAGATGGCATGAGTTTTGGGTACCTGCAACATGTATGGTTGTAGCCATAGGAATGGATTTTCCTTTTTATTTGCAAACAAAAAGAGTAGTATACATAGTAACTCGAGGTTATTATTCATAATGCCAAGAAAATACATAGATAATGCTGAATAAGATGCTTTTTACAAGAGGGAATGAGTAGAAAAATAAAATATCCTCATCTTTTGCAGATTTTATCCACATAAAACGAACAAGAAAATGGGGAATATGCTTACAGAAAGTTACCATAGGTTTTCTCATGATGATTTTGCTGAGAAATATGTTGGAAACTGTCACTATTTGCGCAGAGTCTGCCATCAAAACTTCAAACTCCACAGATGAAACCCTAAGGTCAACATTCCAAGTTTCCAGAAAAGCTCGAGTGTCAAAATGACATGCATTTTGAGATGTTTGGCTATCTTTCGTTTTTAGGGTTTCTTAACCCTATGTTGAATGCTGATGGAATGGCATTTTAGTCATTTTTTATCAATATGCATGAAATTAATTAAGCTCATGGGCTAAAACAATATGTTTTATGCCTTAGTAATTCTCAAAGTGGGGCCTTTAAGTCTCCCAAGGAGTCAATAGGCTTGTAGTTGTTTTCTTTTGCATTTTTTAATGTAAAGTGTTTTAATTAAGTGATGTTTATAAATCACTTGATTTAAGAATATATTTTTAATGCAAAGAAAAACAACTTGAGATGGTTTTCAATGCATGAAGAGAGGAGTTATGCTTGAATTTATGAAGTTGCAAGCATATTGAAGGGTTATTTTTAGTTTGGAGACATATGCCACATATATAGGGGCATTAATGCATTTTGTTGGAGGAATTGTAGGAATCTAGGGGTGGTTTTGCATGCCTAGATGTTTGGCATGGTCAAACCCACTTTTCCCATATATTGGAGACAGTTTTGGGGGAAATCTAATGCCTCAATTTTAGGCTCTTTTGGTGGATCCGACCCAAGGTAGTTGCTTGCTCCTATTTTGGTGCAACTACTTGGGTTGAGTATTATATTCACTCATGTAACTCATTTTGGGAGTTAGTTCTGAATTTGCAGTTTTCTGAAGATAGTGATTTCTACAGTCCTTCATCAGATTTTAGCATGCTTTGTAACTCATCTTGTCATGTAAAATAGTGAGTACCTTGGATGTTAATAGCATTGAGTTATTTTACACTCTCATTACTTGCTTTTCTTGTGTGCATTTCTTTATGGTGATTGATCGAACTGCTTGTGAAATCTACACTTTTTTCCTTGTATTTATGTCTCACTGAAAGCACCTTGTTGCAAGAAGTTATATTACTTCAGGTTATAAGTTGTGTGTGAAAAATGAAAAATTTCTAGTTGTGAGATATACTTTTCCTTCTAGGATTTTGAATCAACACCCTCTTATAAAGTATTTATGTAAGCAATATGCTAAAATGAGTTGCACAAGCTTCTTCCCAGTTATTAACTGAACTGTGTAGCTAAATTGAGTTTGCATGTCTTTTAGTCAATTTGGTGTATCACCATAGGATAGTAGTTTTCATTTTCATTTTAAAGTTACATTTTTCTCACCTTTTCCTCAGTAAAGAAAATTAGAAATTTAGGTGATATCCAATAAAGAACCAGCTTTCTCTGGAGGTTCTTTTTTGCTATAGGTGACCCACAACCTCAAAAAAGTTCCCATGCTTCACATGATTAGTTGTGTTAAGTTTTAGCTTGGGTGCAAATCATAGTGTTAACATAAATCATAATCATACACAATACATTAATCACATATTATCCAATGGTCTCATCTAGTTCTATTTATTATCAAATAAAGTTTATGCAAGAAGAATCAAGATGTGACAAATCAATACAAGTAATCCACTACCACAATAATAATTGACTAACAAATAATTACATTTCACAATTGTTAGGAGCTGAAGAGTCTTACAAGGAAACAATTCCACTTACATAGGAAATTGTTCAACTTCATAACAACTCTCAACCTTCACGACATGAAATCTATGTAATATTTATGTATAAGTATATGCATGTGTATGTGTATGTGTATGTGTATGTGTACATATGTGTGGGTGCATATATATATGTATATATGTATATACAAATACATACATATATATACATATACATATACATATACATATACATATACATATACATATACATATATATACACATATATGTATGCATATATATATATATATACACACACACACACACATATACATAACCACATGTCATACTTTCGACCAACTAAATAGTTTCAATTGAAATAGTTTTGATCTAAAAAGTTTCGATTGAAATAGTTTTGACCTAAACAATTTTGATCAAAATAGTTTCATTTGAAACTACGTGGCCTATACGTGGCACATAAAGTTTCAAGGAAAACCCTTTCACCCAAAATATTAAAATAATATTTTTTCCTTTGTCGATTTAAAATCCTCCATAATATTCATGTAAGTTTTTGACTGAAAGGGTTTTAGTCGAAAGGGATTTAGTCGAAACCCTCTTACTCAAAACTGTTTATGTAGCATCCTTGTTGGCAGCCACCTCAACTTTTTTCAGAAATTTCTGAAAATTTCCACTTGAACATGATATTTCTTTAGTTAGAATGATTTTTTGAAAAAAACTAAAAATACTTTTTGTAGAGCTTGGAGTCAAGAATCCAAATTTTTTTGTTTGATATTTTGATTAGTTTTAATATGTTTTTTATTTTAAATAATGCAAATAGGTTATTAAAATAAAAAATGAGGTTGATTAAAACTTTAAAAAATATTAAAATATATTAATTTTTTTGAAAAATATATGGTGCACTAGAGGAGAGAATCCTCTTTCAAAGGGTATAATAATTTTTTTGAAAATGATAAAAAATTAGACAACACTTGAGGTCAAATGAAAACTATCAAATTTTGGTACATTTGACTTTAAAATGTTATTACGAGGAAAATATATATCATTTTTTTTCCATGCACTAGATATTGAAGTTATCTATTCGAGAAAAAAAATTAGGGGAAAATAAAATTGTTTTCTATTTTTTTCTTGATGTCAACTCAACATCACTTTTTCTTGAAATTTTCAACAATTTAAAATCTGCTCTTAAATTTATAAAAAAATATTAAAATCTGCATGAGGTAAGAGCAATTTTTCCTCAAGCTTGGGGTGATTTTTTTTAGATTATGTGCAGTCTTCAAGCTCTTTAACGGGGAAAGTAGTGTGGAAAATTCCATCAAGCAATCTTTTGAGTGCATAGCAATCTGATCTTTACTGTAAGGTCATGAAGGAAAAAATAGTCTATTTATCTAGCAAACTTGATAAAATAATATAGGCAGCGTTAAAAGTAGGATCATATTCTGTCAAGGAAGGATATGCAGTTAGCCCAATCTAAAAATAACTCACAACCTCAACGTGCTTTTTCTTTTTGTTGGAACAACAAAGTCCTACCAAAAGCAGGAAGTTTTGCATGGCTTGCTATACATAAGAGAATTCTAACAAGTGATTGTCTAACCAAGCTAAAAATTGTAGATCCTTTTAAGTGTCCTCTATGTGAAGTAGAGTTTGAAACAATAGATCATTTATTTCTGCAATGTAACTTCACCAATATATGTTGGAATTTTATTTTAAGAATAAGTTAGAACTCTCCAACCCCCTGCCAAACACAATTTGGGATCTCTTCCAAAGTTTTTCGTTATTATATCAATCATCATTCTTTTCATGTATATGGAAAATTGTCTCGGTGCTTGTTATTTGGAACCTCTGGTGGGAAAGAAACATGAGAATTTTCAGGAAAACAAAATCTCCAGTTGAGTTGATAACATTGAAAATAGAAAAGGAAATATCCGAAGGTGTTAACTCATGTGTTCAGAAGGAGAAGTTGATTAACTCATTATTCACAAGTTGGGACAGTTCTATCTTAAAGAAATGGAAAGATATCAAATTACCTTTTGATGGCAGCCAAAAAAAAAATAGTACCCTGAAGGTTGATAGAACATCAGTAAAATGGTCTCCACCTCTAAAAGATTATGTGAAATTAAACTTCAATGGGGCATTTAAAGGAACCTCAGGTAGTTCAGGAGCAAGCATTTGTATTAGAAATTCATCAGGGATAGTCTTGGAAGCCTCTTCTTTTCATTTAGAACAAGGCACAAACATAGTGCAGAAGCTCAAGCATTGTTATTGGGTTTGGAATTAGCAATTCAAATGGGGTTCTCAAATCTCCATATAGAAGGGGATTCATTGATAATTATCAATGCATGCAGAAAAAGAAAAATCCATAATTGGAACTTAAGCTACATATTGAATAAAGTATGGGCATTAGAAGATAAGTTTGAAGCTTCAATAATCTCTCACACCTACAGGGAAGGGAACAGGGTAGTAGACTTTCTTGCAGGCCTAGGGAGTGAAAATACAAAGGTTAGGGCTTTAAATAATTTAAGTGAATTAAATGCCTTCCCACAGTTAATTGAACTTATAAATGAAGATGCCAAGGGTGCATAATTCAAACCTTTATTGCCCATTTTTTCAAGTAAAGGTTTAAATCAAAAACCTTGGGAAGATAAAATGTTATCAGGAAAATAGCAGGGTTATCAAAAGTTCTTAAACTATGAGCTATAAACAGGTATCACATTTATTTTCCACCATGGATAATGAATGGGAAGACATTGTTGAGGTGGATTTAAAGCATGTGTGTTAAGACCAAATGCAGTAATGATGGTTTGTAATTCTCGAGTGTACTCCTAAGGACAATTTGCGTTAGCCTCATTTCAATCATCTCACGTGAAGATTTTAGTGTTCGATAAATTATTCCACTTATTTCATTCAGACAAGTTGCCTAATGTTATTTTAGTGTTAAAGGTACATTATATTCATGACTAGTAGTGTGGAGTAGCCATCAAGTATCTCAGCTTTTGTTTTACACGAGCCACTTGTTGGAAATATGTGTCTCAATCCCACAGGCTGAAACCTCTATTGGAGCCAAGTCGGTGTGACATATTCTATGTCTGGCCGATGAGCAGATTTGTAGCCTTATGTTTTGTACAGGTCGTTGTGACCTTGCAGAAGTCTTGCCGAATAGTTACACATTGGAGTCTTCGGTGTGACATGTTGTGTTTGGTGTGACCTCTTACCGTGTGGAGATCTCTGGCCGACAGGCCATTCATATTGGGCGTCGGGGAGACTCATAGTGACCGGGGGCTTCGGGGTGACTTGAACACTCGGGAAGAAGTCCCAGCGACAATGAAAGGTATCGCCGACGGGGATACACTTGGGGTCTTCGCGGTGACTCAAAGACTTCAGTATGAAGTCTTGGCAACCAATGGAGAGTCTTGCTGATGATGAGGGGTCTTCGGTATAACTCTTGGCGAATGATGGTCTCGGGGTAACTTGGAGATTTCGGTAAGAACTCTCAGCGAGAGTGGTAAGTCTTGACGACTGTTCGGTGCTCGATATAACATAAAGATCTCAATGAAACCTCTTGGCGACAGTTGAATGTCTTAGCGATAGAGGGGTGCCGATGGAAATGCTAATGTTTCAGTATGACTTAGGGCCTTGGTATGAAGTCATGGTGAAAGCGATGAGTCTCGCCGACTGGTGGATGCACTCGGATTAACTTGGAGGCTTGGCGTGAGGTCCTGGCGAGAGTGGTATGTCCTTCCGACATAATGACTCTTCGGTGTGACTTAGGATATCAATATGTGGTCTCATTGAAGAGCGATAGTCTTGCCAAAAGGAAAATTGAAGTCGATGCAATGGGTGAGCTCGATATAACCTCTTGCCGATGGAGACGACTCTTGGCGATAACGTGTGATCGGGTCTTGTGGCATTGGGGAGGGGTCTTGTGTCTCACCGACATGCCAACACAGTTGAAGCCTTTTTATCGTGTGAAGACTATTCTATGTGGCTTGTAGTCGACCAATCAGAGAAGCCGAATGGGAACCATTGGAAGACAGTTCATTGTGGCAGTTTTGAGAGGAAGCTCGATAGATAGGGGCGACATGGTTATACTCAGAGATTGCAGATGATGTCTGGTTAGATGATTTAAAGGATCGACAGATTGCTGTGTGTTTGTATAATCAGAGTGATTTCTATTCTATAAAGATTGTAACTTGAAGGTTCTTGTAAAAGTTTGATCATTGTGAAAGTTGCTGAAATATGACATCAGAAAGATAAGTCTGATATTTGTATGTAATCTCCATTACTATAATACAAAGTGATTTCTCTTGGTGTGGTGGGTTTTTCTCTCGTAAGGGTTTTCCCATGTAAATCTGGTGTCCATATGTGTGTGTCAAATACTTTGTTTTTGTTATCTCTTTCATGTGCATCTTAATTAGACTGTAATTGTAATTTTAAAAGGTATCTCTGCATTCTTCCCTGAGGTTTTGACGTTAGGAGAGTTGTTTCCGCATCTAATTTTCCTTACAAGTGGTATCAGAGCCTGGCCAGTTGTGTTATCCTTGTGGGTACGTTGGGTTTTTTGTGTCAATTTCTGTTCAATGGGAGTCTTGTAGAAGTTTGTCAATTTCGAATTACAAATTGAGATGGCTAGCACGTTAGGAAAGATTGAAATATAGAAGTTCAATGGCAGAAATTTTGAGTTGTGGAAACTTAAGATGGAAGATCTATTGGTTGATTGTGATCTTTGGATTGTTGTGTCTGGAGTGAAACCTACAGGCATGAAGCAAGAAGATTGGAACCTTGCAGATAGAAAGTCTAAGGGGATAATAAGGCTTTGTTTGGTAGACTCTGTTCTTCTCAATGTGCATGAAGAGAAGACTACATCTTCCTTGCGGAAGAGACTGACATCTATTTATCAGGGGAAGTCTTTGGTGAAAAAACTGTTCCTGAGGAAGAAGTTGTACACTTTGAGAATGCAGGAAGGAGGGTCTGTAGCTGATCATTTGAACGCATTCAACATGCTGATTGCACAGTTAACATCTATTGGTGTGAAGATTGATGAAGAGGATCGTTGTATCTTGATATTGTGTTCTTTGCCAGATTCATGGGATCACCTAGTGATGGCTATTGTGAGTACAACATCTAGTTTCAATATGGAAGATGTTGTTGCTTCTTTGTTATCAGAAGAAATGAGAAGGAAATCTTCTGAGATGGAGAAGGAGGCCCTTGTTGTTAGAGGAAGGTCGAAAGAGAAAGGCAAGAAGAAGGACAAGAAGTCCAAATCGAAATCAGAGGGGAGATCAAAGTCTCCTGGAAAGAAGTCCAAGGTGAAGTGCTGGAATTGTGGGCAACCTGGTCATGTCCGAAAGGATTGTAAAGAGGAGAAGAAGAAGAAGAAGAAGTATTCTTCTGACAATGATTCTTCTCACAGTGATGGAGACGCCTTCATTGCAGCCTTAGCTATGCAGGCATCAGATGATGTCTAGCTGATTGATTCTGGAGCATCTTTCCACATGACATCTCATAGAGATTGGTCTACGAAGTATGAAGAATACGATGGTGGAAAGGTGTACTTGGCAAGTGATTCAACTTTGGAAATTGTTGGCCGTGGAAGAGTCAGAATTCAATTCCCTGATGGAAGAGTGAAGGGAATCAATAATATAATGCATATACCAAGTTCCGCTC
>VDFB02323641.1:63786-82067 GCA_007258455.2 Sequoia sempervirens
CTAATGCATAAATGCAATCCTTCCCTTGAACCTTAGGCAATCCTGTTATAAATTCCATTGAGATGCTTTCCCATTTTTGATTGGGAATTGGCAAAGGTTGTAAAAGTCCTATTGGATGGCTTTGCTTAGTTTTTTTCCTTTAATAGGTCATGCATTCTTATACATTATTTAGGACATCCTTCTTAAGGCCTTTCCAAGAGTATCTTTCCCGCACCTGTTTGTAAGTTTTATAGTACCCTTGGTGGCCCGCTAAGGGATTTTCAGGGTATTCCTTAAGGATTTTTCCTTCATATTTGAGTTGGGTACAAGGAATATCCTATTTTTATATAGGATAAGCTCTTCTAATACCTTGTACTCTTCATTGGGAAAATTCCCTTCAAGGATATTATTAGCCTGGGGGTCTCTGACATACTCTGTGATGATATGATTCTTCCAATCTATGACTATACTATTTAGGGTGTTCAAGTGGGGTCATCTTGATAAGGCATCTGCCACCACATTATTTTTCCCTTTCATGTACTCAATATCAAAATTGTAAGCTTGTATCTTGCTTTCTCACTTCTGTTGTCTGTCATTTAGGTCCTTTTGATTCATGAAGTACCCCAGGCTATTGTGATTTGTTTTAACATTGAATTTCCTGTAAACCAAATATTGACAAAATTTTGCTAAGGTGTGCATAAAAGCTAGCATCTCTTTATCATAAATTGAACAATTTCTTTTAGTCTCGGTGAGCTTGCAACTTTCAAATGTAATGGGGTGCTTATTTTGCATAAGGACCTCTCCAATTCCTTCTTTGATACATCACATTGTAGTTCAAAGGGTGCTGTGAAACTAGGGGTGACTAAAATAGGGCGTGAGCTCATTTCTTCTTTTAGTCTTTCGAAAGCCCATTGAGAAATTTCACTCCATATAAAGGCTCCCTTTTTGATTAAGTCTGTGAGTGGGGAAATTTTTTTGGAGAATCCCTTCACAAAGCGTCTATAGTAGCTGCATAGTCCCACAAAGCCCCTTAGTTGTGTTAGGGTTTTGGGTTTTGGCCACTCCTTAATTGCTATAATTTTTTCTTCATCTACACTTACCCCTTGTGCATTGATATTGTGACCTAGGTAAATGATATCTTCCAAGAAAAACTCACATTTTGAAGCTTTAGCATACAAGGATTCTTGTTCCAAAATGTTTAGGACTTCCTCAATGTGTTTGAGATGTTTTTCCCATGTCTTCCTGTAGATAAGGACATCATAAAAAAATATGAGTAGGAACTTTCTTAGTTGTTTTCAGAATATATGATTCATGCATGATTAAAATGTTGTTGGGGCATTTGTGAGTCCAAAAGGTAGGACTAAGAATTCAAAGTGCTCGTAATGGCATCAAAAGACAGTTTTAGGAATGTCCTCTTTCCTCATCCTTATTTGATGATACCCTGATCACAAATCAATTTTGGAGAAGTATTTGGCTCCATGGAGTTTGTCGATTAATTCATCAATTCTTGGTATAGGGTAGTGGTTCTTGATCATTTTCTTGTTTAAGGCCCTAATATAGTCTATACCCATTCTCATGGTACCATCCTTTTCTTGAATAGTACTACAAATGATGTGAAAGGGATGGAACTAGGTTGAATATGACCCATTTCTAGCAGTTCCTTAATGGTTTTTTCAATATCTTCCTTGAATTCATGGGGGTGTCAGTACGATGTGGTAATTATAGGTTTTCCTCCCTCTTCTAATTCTATTGTGTGCTCAAATCCTCTTTTTGGGGGTAGCCCTGGTGGAATATCATAAAATACTTTCTTATGTTCACTCAGGATTGGTTGGATGTCAATCTGAATTATTTTTCCATGTGAGGAGGTCTTGTCAAGGACCATACATTGTGCAGCTCATTCTCCTTTCCCATGTCTAAAAATCCTTTCCATTCTTTTGCAGGAGACTACTTTTGGAGATCCATCGGGTAATCCTTTCAAGGTGACTTCTTGTTCGTCATGTTGGAAGTGAATTGTTAGGTTTGGGAGGTCACACATGAAGCATCCTAGGGATTATATCCATTGAGTGCCTAATATTACATTAGCATCTAATGGTACCACATATAAATCTTCTTTAATTAGGTGCTTTCCTAAGGTTATTTCTATCTGGGGAATTATTTTTAGTGCATTGAACCCTAGCTCCTACATCAGTGGCTATTGTAAATCCCTTAAAGTTCATGGTTTCCAACTTTCTTTTTGCAAATAGCCTCTCATCAATAAAATTGTGGGATGCCCCACTATCTAGGAGAGTAATAACCCTATTCCCTTTGAGGGTGATTTTAATTTGGAATGGGTGATGTTTGGAAGTTTGAGAGATGGTGGCTAAAGTTACATGCTCTTCATCTTCGTACCTTGATATTTTGCTAGGCTTCTCTTTGATGTACTCATCGGTGGTTACTTCTATCATATGGGCATGGACCCCCTTCCCACATATGTGGTCACGTCCCCACAGTTCTTTGCACTTGAAGCACAAATTCCTTCTTCTTAGGTCATCACATTTTTTACATACATGGCCACATTCCCATTTCTCATTACAATGACATCATGGTCTTCCTCAGGGTTCATTCTTATGCCTTTCATCTTTATGAGGGTACTTGTAATGTGTGTTAAGCTTTGGAACTTGTCTTTTGATGGGTTATTCTCAAATTTCATTGCCTTTTGAATTACCTCTTTTAGGTTGGTTGGTTCTAGGGACTTACTATGTTCCTTATTTATACTTTCAATCCTTCCACAAATAGGTAGGTGAGTCTCCCTTAAGAGATCTCAGGTACCATGATAGCCAATTTTTAGAATTCAGTAGTGTAGTCTTCTACCATTCCTTGTTGTTTTAGTTGTGTTAGCTCTTTAAAGTACCATTCAGGGTGTTTTTGGTCAAATATTTTTATAAGTCTTTGGGTGAACTCATCATAAGTGGTTATGTGTTGGTAACCTTGGGTAATAAGGACACGATGCCACTAATTCCTATTAAATGGAGTACGAAAAACTTAAATGGCATTTTCCTCCGTCATGGGGCTTAGTGATAGATAAAGTGTCCAGTTTTTGGACCAATGAACATGCTGTCATTTTTCCTTCTCCATCAAAACTAGGAAGGGTTATCTTGCTCACCCTTTCATTTAGGTCTTTGTCATGTTGCCTTTTCTTTTCCCTCCTAGGGGAAGCTCTCATTTTGGCATCACAATAGTCTTTAAAGGATACATTCCTCCTAAATTCAGGGTCAAGTCTATTGTATGCTTCCACGATTCCATCCATATTATCCGTGGGTGGTTTGTTTGCTTCTCCCTCTTCCACGTGTTCTTCCCTAGGTAGGAAGGGAGGTCTTGTTGGTCTAGATTTGGATGCTTTTGGGGAGATGGGGTTATTATTCTCAGAGTGATTAGAGTTAGTTTCCTTTCAATTATTTTTGTTCATATTTTGAATGGCTTGGAGGAGAAGCTGGGTGGTTCTTTTATTCCTCTCATTTTATTCCAGAGGGATTGGGTGCTTTGTTCCGTGAAGGTTCTCATTTTATTTCTCATTTGTTTGCTCATGGTGTTGCTTGTTGTAAGATTCCTTATTTCTATTTCTAAATCTCTTTGGGCCATTTGGCTATTTTGCATGAACTATCTTTCACAGGATGGTAGGAAAGATGCTTTGTTACCACTTGTAATATCCTTTGTCCCAATTTTCCCTAGAATTTTCCTGTTGGTCACAAATTGAAATAAATTAGGGTTAGGGTTTCACCTTGTTAAATAAATATCTCTTTAATGAAGTAATCTTAGATTTGAATCCTGCATTCACCACATGAACAATATATGCAATATGTATATACACTTGTTAGGGTTAGATAATTGTATCACATCCATAAATTATCAATCAATACAAAAAAATTTGGGAGAAGGGACATGGTGGGTCCACCCAAAGCCATATTCCAAGCCTAAGAGGGTGTATACCACAATCCTCCCCCTTGGCGACTTGTACCTACTTTCCCCATCAAGGCCTCAACTTCGAAAAGACACTTTCCACCTTGAGGAGTTGGGTGGGGGCCATAAGTGGGTAACTTGTCTCTCTATGTAGTACCCTCTGGTTGGCTACCTACTAGCCTCGTTAACCCATTTTGATTACACCCCAGGCCCTTCCTAGAAGGTGGGTTCCAAAAAATTAAACACGTCTTGTATTCTATCATAGAAATCACACATTAAATATTCGTTTATTATGTATGGTAATATATATTCATATATAAGATAATGAATGGTAGAAATACACCTGAATATAGGTTATATCTATTTTACTCTTGGTTATGTGTATATTTTTGATATATGCTTTATTATGGATATATTTTTGGTATAACTATTGGCTATACTAGAGCGCATGAATTCCCTTTTGACCTACTATGCTTTAGTGATTTCCTCTATTCACCTAAGTGTGTCTTCCTAAGATCGATGTCTTTCAGTTTTGAATTATGCCATCTTTTATACCCATGATGGGCGGATGGGTGTGTCTCTTCATTAAAGATATGTCTTGTTAATTGCTTAACCACCGTAATTATTAAAGGATGATTAATTTCATTAATATTATCCTTTAATATTTAATTTCCTTCATTTGTGGTTCGAATCCTTTTATCTTTTCTCCTTGTCGCTTCTATGAGGGAAAATTTTCCTTTAGTTTCTATCATAATGCAATCGTTCTATTTATTACTCTCAATCTTTACATGATCGATTGGTTCATTAAACAATGATTTGAATTTAGGATCACAATTTGTGACCATGACAGTATCATGATTTGCAGGGAATGACATAGACCTAGACATGTCCTTAACGAGTGGAGTGCTAAAGTACAAGTAGAAATCAATGGGAGAATGAACATTGTTCCATGCACATAATAGCATTATAGGGAGTGATGGTCCTCCAACAGATTCAAGCAACTTTCCTTGCACTAGCAATTTATTCTCACGATCTAGATCATTTTACCATTGCAATAATCAATAGTGACTTGATATGCAACCCAAATAGCCTTGGTCCCATTGGATAGATTCCTAAGTTCAAATTACTTCTCCATCTCAATGATCCAAGCTTCAATAATTGTCTTCAATGGTTTTGCCATAAAATTTGGGTGGTGCAATCCTCTAAGGTCCTTACCTAGTTCTTCTTCAATTCTTGTTCTATGATTTCCTTGGTCTTCATTCCCTTGATTTTATTCCTCTCGGTTCCCTCTAACCTCTTGTTCTAAGTTGTTCATGTCCTGTTCCTCATTTCGGTCAAAAGGTTGAGTATTTGGTCCAACCTATCATTTTTCTTATTTTTGCTTATGCCACCATAGTCATTGTTCCTAATTTGCACCATGGTTGGTTATGAAATGAACCACATCAAGTTTTACATCTTAGCATAATAGACAAAGGATATAGTGTTAAACCTACAACTTTGATACCAAATGTAAGGTTTGAAACCCTAAACTATCTCACAAAAATAAACTGTAACCCAATTTAACATAAATACATAAATGAAATGAAACATCTTCAATAAATACAAATGACATATTACATCTCACTTGTAAAAGTGTCTAATCTAGAATATTAAGTACAAGAAATAAGGTACATCATCACGTGAAGTACTATCTAGTCAAGTATTACAAAGTACAAGATATAATTATTGCAAGAATATGACTCAAGCTCTCATACCCATCTAGTCATAACAATTCAAGTAAAGATATAAAAGAAAAATTATCATTGGAGAGTTTTTAACTACCACTAACCCCACGATCATCTACAAACCAAGAGATGAGAACATGGCTCAGGTGCTTTTTTTCCCAACCACGAAGCTTACGCTTCCCCAAAATTCTTCCTAACATGAAGAGTATTGACCTTGCATGAGAAGCCTAACAACATGGAAATACCTGGCAAGATGGAATCCAGTGCAACCTAACATGTATCTACATGCATTTCACATATGAACATGCTATGCCCTACTATCAAGATATGACAAAGAGATTACAATAACATCCATCTATTTCAATGGTGCACATAGGTTTGGCCAAAGAAAATAACCATAAACAATAGGTAGATCTAGAAAAGAAAATCTAATTCCCTCTGTTAACCCATATTTAACACCCACCCTGAAAGGTAAAGCCAAATCACACATAAAAAAATAACATGCATATATCTAAAGATCATAAAAAATAAATAAATCTTTTCTTTTCATGCATAATAATGGTTTAATGCATAATTGGCATGCAATTTAATCATTGACATACAACTTGATTATAGACATGCAATCTTGATTATTGACCTACAATCTTGATTATTGACATATAACTCAATCTCTAATGATATTTCTCAATTTCATGCAATATTTGATGTACATGCAATACTAACTAATTTTTGATGTCATGTAGGTTAAACCATATCATTACATCGACCTTCCTTCAGAAAGTGCTTGGATCATTTAATTACGATATATGCCAATAATCAAGCACTATCATGAAGGTTGATGTAATGATATAAGCTATGTCAGGTGAGTTGATACGGAGGTATACAACGTATATATGGGCTATCCTCCCTACCTACGCCATAATCAATGTTGTAGTTCAAGTAAGGTCATCCATCGATGTATAAAGGATGCATGCAAAATGGAGAGTTTGATATGTTTTCCTAAAACTATTTCACAAAGTGTCTCAATAAATTTCATGTAGTGATTGAGGGTATGTGCGCCCATATGCAGTTACAAAAAATATTTTCCATATGCAAACAATATATGTTTCATTTACCTTAGCAATAATAAATATGGCACAAATTTTAGGAGCATAAAAATAAATAGAGGTAACATGAAGAGTACATAATGAATTGATTTTAATTGCAAAGAAAACCATTAGGAAGAATTAAGTGATGCATACATATGGTAAAACCTACCTGGTGTCACTAACTCCTTGATTAAAGTTACATGCAGATTGATGGAAATCCCCTTTAGACACTACTAATGTTACCTATTATCCTTGGTCGATGCCAATTACAATCTCCAATCATCATGTGTTTCTTTCGTTGAGCTCTCTCCTCTTTATAATTTTTCATGTTCTCATGCAAAAAAAACTCAACTCTAGTATTTTATTTTAGAACTAAACTTTCACCTCATGCATGATTTATTATGCAAATTATTTGAATTTCAAACATTTTTTATTTAATTTTGTTTTTTAATAATAATTATGTATATATTTATATATAAATAATGAAATTTATCATTATCAAACATTTGAAAATAAAATATTTTATTTTCCTAATTAATTTAATTTTACAAACAAAACATCCATAGGACATAATCATTATCATATTGCACAAAAGGAAATGATGTATTCATATAACACAATGAAATTGTTACCCATTTTTGTTACTTGTTTAAGTTGATCGAGCTAAAGAGTTTGCAAACTGAAAGAGAGGTACATTTCATTTTTATCTTTCCTATATTGCATTCATTTGTATAAACAGAAAAAATGAAAGAGATTACAAGTTTTGCATTTATACAAGTGCATACAATATGGAAAAGATTTGCACAAATCTTTTTGAAAGTAATCTTTATTGATTCAAAAGTACATATTTGTCTCACACAAGTCATGAGACTTAACTTGTCCAATGAAAATGAAAGACAATTTATACATTGATGGATGAAAGAAAAAGAATGCACATATAGGGGAAGAGGCCAGTCATTTCCTGATGACTGGTCAATGTCTGTTGTCTTGCTTTGTCTCATGCTTTGAGTTATCCCGTGTCCTCTGTAGCTCCCTGCTCCCAACCCTTGCATTTGGCAATTACAATGATGTTAGAGCAGTGCTCTAAGAAATGAAGGCTCCTAACACTACATGTACATGCACCCATGAATGTATAAACTGCCCCTCAAATACATTAAATAAGCATACAAACTCTACATGTCCAAAGAAAGAAACATGATCATCAAGCCCTTCAGGCATATGCATATATTTTTCTAAGTATTTGTTTCATGTGCAGATACAGGAAAATCAATGTTTCTATTTCATCAAATTTTAGCACGTCGGGCAAACGTGGCTCCCACAAGGGTTGAGCTCGACATGCTGCATTGTTGTGCTTTTAATGATATTGAAAGCTTATTCATCAAAGGGATCATCTCTTTATGGTTCACACAAATAAGTACCTATCATTTATGGTAGTGAGTTAACAATCACTATCATAAGTGACATGTAGTTATTCAGGAAAATCATAAAGCATGAATCAAATATCAAGGGATATCAAGAATACCAAAAGATTAGAAGATCATGTGTGACAGTTAATATTGATAGTGGCTGTAGGTATCTACCTTGAGGGAGAACATATGTAATTGGATTGTTGAAAGGCAAGAGTGAAGCAATGGTCAAAGTTTCAAAAGATAGTCACCATTGTATACAACAGTAAAGATATATATACCAGGCCCTCACCAAAGTTTGTCATCCAACAAGCTTCATATTATTTCTTGCATGTATGCCATCTTCTTGTTAGAGTTTGTTTTACATAAACAGGCATGGAGGGCAATCCAAAGGACAGGCATACACGAGTAAAGAATGGTTTGTGACAAAATGTAAAGAATAGTGTCTTCAAAGGAAAGATGGTTGCATAAGAAATCAATATGCATGAAAGTTGTTATTACAAGATGCTAAGAAGACATAACAGATATGTGAGATGATAAAAAGAAATAATTTTTCCATGCTTTCTCGAAGTGAAACAGGTGTACAACTATAAAGATAAAAGGACATCATAGTAGTTTTCTGATGCCTATAACTGGAGGAGAAGCTAAGAATATGATGTCACAATCATTATTCCTATAGGGGATTCACATTTCATATAGAAGTATTGCTTATACAATGGTGATAGTTATGAATATAGATGGAGATTCAATGTCATAAACATAGTCATGTTCATAATCAATATGACTGTAAGTCATCAAGACACTGCAATAAGAGATATTATAACCATGTAATTCATATCATAGATAAACAACAATACTTGAAACAAAAGGTGTGTTTCTTCATGAAAAAAATGTGACTACAGTAAGCAGGAGTATGTGCAGTAACATGAAGGCATGGTAAAAAGAATAGTGATAAAGGTGTTCCTGAATGGTTGTCTTTTGAGCATACAAAGAAGATGCAGTCATCATATATACAAATGACATTCATTCACAAGTAAAATGAGCAGTCACTATGCAGCCTATAAGAGACAGTATTCTTGAAACTACAGAAGACACAAATGAAGATTTGTTGAAGTATTAATCTCAAAGACAGAGCCTAAGGGACTTTGTTCTACTCATGATTGACAATCAAGAAAACAACCATTGGATTACATTATATATGTTCTACTTTGGTTTAAGGCTTGCATGAGGAGTTTGAAATTCAAATCTCATGAAGGAAAATTTTTCTTAGAGATGCTTCATAAGTTCTATCTTCAGCCACGTAGGGGGCAGTAATTTCAAAATAGGTGAAAATGCCAGACACGGAGAGGAAAAGCACAATGGTTTACCTTTCAACAACATTTGATCTTCATCCAAAATATAAATGCATAATCACATGGAGTTTTTCTTAAGTGATGATGAATGAGAACTCGACACAAAATAACAGAGGTTTTAAGTTTGTGTATAGTGGGGAAGGTTTAGAGCACTATCTTTTGAGTGGGTTTTCAACATGGTTCTAGAGGCAGAGAAAAGAGATATTCAATTGAAGTCTATGTTTTTGGAAACCCTTACATTATCATTATCATAGTGAAAGATATCATTAAGGTAGTTTGAAGGAGACAAGAAAAACCCTCAAATATTTACAGAAGTCTATGCGTGAGACTATGGAAGCCCTCAGAACTCACAAGAGGTGGTGGAGCTGTTTCCATTAAAGGAAGGGTTTCTTTCATCTTTTCTATGAATACATACAACCGTGACCATGATAGGGAGAAAATAAAACACTGAAACAATTTTTCTTCCTCTTTTACAAAATTTGAATAGAATCTCAAGAGCTACAGGAGAGTTCATGTGCAAACCCAGAAAAAGCATTCTACAACTGCGACCATAAAGCCCATTGTGCTATATATTATCAAAACCTCTAAAGTGGGAGACCAAAGGAGTATTGAAACTGAGCCTTTCAGGAAGAATATAAAACACAAATGCAAGAAATTCAAAGTTTCATGCTCTAGGGTTTTGTTTCCAAGTCCTCGAGTCTCAACACAACGAAATGCAGTAAAATCACAATCATTGAAGAGTAAAAAGCTCAAATAGAAAGCCTTGTATACCAAAAGAGTGCACAAAAGTAACAAAAGATGGCATGAGTTTTGGGTACCTGCAACATGTATGGTTGTAGCCATAGGAATGGATTTTCCTTTTTATTTGCAAACAAAAAGAGTAGTATACATAGTAACTCGAGGTTATTATTCATAATGCCAAGAAAATACATAGATAATGCTGAATAAGATGCTTTTTACAAGAGGGAATGAGTAGAAAAATAAAATATCCTCATCTTTTGCAGATTTTATCCACATAAAACGAACAAGAAAATGGGGAATATGCTTACAGAAAGTTACCATAGGTTTTCTCATGATGATTTTGCTGAGAAATATGTTGGAAACTGTCACTATTTGCGCAGAGTCTGCCATCAAAACTTCAAACTCCACAGATGAAACCCTAAGGTCAACATTCCAAGTTTCCAGAAAAGCTCGAGTGTCAAAATGACATGCATTTTGAGATGTTTGGCTATCTTTCGTTTTTAGGGTTTCTTAACCCTATGTTGAATGCTGATGGAATGGCATTTTAGTCATTTTTTATCAATATGCATGAAATTAATTAAGCTCATGGGCTAAAACAATATGTTTTATGCCTTAGTAATTCTCAAAGTGGGGCCTTTAAGTCTCCCAAGGAGTCAATAGGCTTGTAGTTGTTTTCTTTTGCATTTTTTAATGTAAAGTGTTTTAATTAAGTGATGTTTATAAATCACTTGATTTAAGAATATATTTTTAATGCAAAGAAAAACAACTTGAGATGGTTTTCAATGCATGAAGAGAGGAGTTATGCTTGAATTTATGAAGTTGCAAGCATATTGAAGGGTTATTTTTAGTTTGGAGACATATGCCACATATATAGGGGCATTAATGCATTTTGTTGGAGGAATTGTAGGAATCTAGGGGTGGTTTTGCATGCCTAGATGTTTGGCATGGTCAAACCCACTTTTCCCATATATTGGAGACAGTTTTGGGGGAAATCTAATGCCTCAATTTTAGGCTCTTTTGGTGGATCCGACCCAAGGTAGTTGCTTGCTCCTATTTTGGTGCAACTACTTGGGTTGAGTATTATATTCACTCATGTAACTCATTTTGGGAGTTAGTTCTGAATTTGCAGTTTTCTGAAGATAGTGATTTCTACAGTCCTTCATCAGATTTTAGCATGCTTTGTAACTCATCTTGTCATGTAAAATAGTGAGTACCTTGGATGTTAATAGCATTGAGTTATTTTACACTCTCATTACTTGCTTTTCTTGTGTGCATTTCTTTATGGTGATTGATCGAACTGCTTGTGAAATCTACACTTTTTTCCTTGTATTTATGTCTCACTGAAAGCACCTTGTTGCAAGAAGTTATATTACTTCAGGTTATAAGTTGTGTGTGAAAAATGAAAAATTTCTAGTTGTGAGATATACTTTTCCTTCTAGGATTTTGAATCAACACCCTCTTATAAAGTATTTATGTAAGCAATATGCTAAAATGAGTTGCACAAGCTTCTTCCCAGTTATTAACTGAACTGTGTAGCTAAATTGAGTTTGCATGTCTTTTAGTCAATTTGGTGTATCACCATAGGATAGTAGTTTTCATTTTCATTTTAAAGTTACATTTTTCTCACCTTTTCCTCAGTAAAGAAAATTAGAAATTTAGGTGATATCCAATAAAGAACCAGCTTTCTCTGGAGGTTCTTTTTTGCTATAGGTGACCCACAACCTCAAAAAAGTTCCCATGCTTCACATGATTAGTTGTGTTAAGTTTTAGCTTGGGTGCAAATCATAGTGTTAACATAAATCATAATCATACACAATACATTAATCACATATTATCCAATGGTCTCATCTAGTTCTATTTATTATCAAATAAAGTTTATGCAAGAAGAATCAAGATGTGACAAATCAATACAAGTAATCCACTACCACAATAATAATTGACTAACAAATAATTACATTTCACAATTGTTAGGAGCTGAAGAGTCTTACAAGGAAACAATTCCACTTACATAGGAAATTGTTCAACTTCATAACAACTCTCAACCTTCACGACATGAAATCTATGTAATATTTATGTATAAGTATATGCATGTGTATGTGTATGTGTATGTGTATGTGTACATATGTGTGGGTGCATATATATATGTATATATGTATATACAAATACATACATATATATACATATACATATACATATACATATACATATACATATACATATACATATATATACACATATATGTATGCATATATATATATATATACACACACACACACACATATACATAACCACATGTCATACTTTCGACCAACTAAATAGTTTCAATTGAAATAGTTTTGATCTAAAAAGTTTCGATTGAAATAGTTTTGACCTAAACAATTTTGATCAAAATAGTTTCATTTGAAACTACGTGGCCTATACGTGGCACATAAAGTTTCAAGGAAAACCCTTTCACCCAAAATATTAAAATAATATTTTTTCCTTTGTCGATTTAAAATCCTCCATAATATTCATGTAAGTTTTTGACTGAAAGGGTTTTAGTCGAAAGGGATTTAGTCGAAACCCTCTTACTCAAAACTGTTTATGTAGCATCCTTGTTGGCAGCCACCTCAACTTTTTTCAGAAATTTCTGAAAATTTCCACTTGAACATGATATTTCTTTAGTTAGAATGATTTTTTGAAAAAAACTAAAAATACTTTTTGTAGAGCTTGGAGTCAAGAATCCAAATTTTTTTGTTTGATATTTTGATTAGTTTTAATATGTTTTTTATTTTAAATAATGCAAATAGGTTATTAAAATAAAAAATGAGGTTGATTAAAACTTTAAAAAATATTAAAATATATTAATTTTTTTGAAAAATATATGGTGCACTAGAGGAGAGAATCCTCTTTCAAAGGGTATAATAATTTTTTTGAAAATGATAAAAAATTAGACAACACTTGAGGTCAAATGAAAACTATCAAATTTTGGTACATTTGACTTTAAAATGTTATTACGAGGAAAATATATATCATTTTTTTTCCATGCACTAGATATTGAAGTTATCTATTCGAGAAAAAAAATTAGGGGAAAATAAAATTGTTTTCTATTTTTTTCTTGATGTCAACTCAACATCACTTTTTCTTGAAATTTTCAACAATTTAAAATCTGCTCTTAAATTTATAAAAAAATATTAAAATCTGCATGAGGTAAGAGCAATTTTTCCTCAAGCTTGGGGTGATTTTTTTTAGATTATGTGCAGTCTTCAAGCTCTTTAACGGGGAAAGTAGTGTGGAAAATTCCATCAAGCAATCTTTTGAGTGCATAGCAATCTGATCTTTACTGTAAGGTCATGAAGGAAAAAATAGTCTATTTATCTAGCAAACTTGATAAAATAATATAGGCAGCGTTAAAAGTAGGATCATATTCTGTCAAGGAAGGATATGCAGTTAGCCCAATCTAAAAATAACTCACAACCTCAACGTGCTTTTTCTTTTTGTTGGAACAACAAAGTCCTACCAAAAGCAGGAAGTTTTGCATGGCTTGCTATACATAAGAGAATTCTAACAAGTGATTGTCTAACCAAGCTAAAAATTGTAGATCCTTTTAAGTGTCCTCTATGTGAAGTAGAGTTTGAAACAATAGATCATTTATTTCTGCAATGTAACTTCACCAATATATGTTGGAATTTTATTTTAAGAATAAGTTAGAACTCTCCAACCCCCTGCCAAACACAATTTGGGATCTCTTCCAAAGTTTTTCGTTATTATATCAATCATCATTCTTTTCATGTATATGGAAAATTGTCTCGGTGCTTGTTATTTGGAACCTCTGGTGGGAAAGAAACATGAGAATTTTCAGGAAAACAAAATCTCCAGTTGAGTTGATAACATTGAAAATAGAAAAGGAAATATCCGAAGGTGTTAACTCATGTGTTCAGAAGGAGAAGTTGATTAACTCATTATTCACAAGTTGGGACAGTTCTATCTTAAAGAAATGGAAAGATATCAAATTACCTTTTGATGGCAGCCAAAAAAAAAATAGTACCCTGAAGGTTGATAGAACATCAGTAAAATGGTCTCCACCTCTAAAAGATTATGTGAAATTAAACTTCAATGGGGCATTTAAAGGAACCTCAGGTAGTTCAGGAGCAAGCATTTGTATTAGAAATTCATCAGGGATAGTCTTGGAAGCCTCTTCTTTTCATTTAGAACAAGGCACAAACATAGTGCAGAAGCTCAAGCATTGTTATTGGGTTTGGAATTAGCAATTCAAATGGGGTTCTCAAATCTCCATATAGAAGGGGATTCATTGATAATTATCAATGCATGCAGAAAAAGAAAAATCCATAATTGGAACTTAAGCTACATATTGAATAAAGTATGGGCATTAGAAGATAAGTTTGAAGCTTCAATAATCTCTCACACCTACAGGGAAGGGAACAGGGTAGTAGACTTTCTTGCAGGCCTAGGGAGTGAAAATACAAAGGTTAGGGCTTTAAATAATTTAAGTGAATTAAATGCCTTCCCACAGTTAATTGAACTTATAAATGAAGATGCCAAGGGTGCATAATTCAAACCTTTATTGCCCATTTTTTCAAGTAAAGGTTTAAATCAAAAACCTTGGGAAGATAAAATGTTATCAGGAAAATAGCAGGGTTATCAAAAGTTCTTAAACTATGAGCTATAAACAGGTATCACATTTATTTTCCACCATGGATAATGAATGGGAAGACATTGTTGAGGTGGATTTAAAGCATGTGTGTTAAGACCAAATGCAGTAATGATGGTTTGTAATTCTCGAGTGTACTCCTAAGGACAATTTGCGTTAGCCTCATTTCAATCATCTCACGTGAAGATTTTAGTGTTCGATAAATTATTCCACTTATTTCATTCAGACAAGTTGCCTAATGTTATTTTAGTGTTAAAGGTACATTATATTCATGACTAGTAGTGTGGAGTAGCCATCAAGTATCTCAGCTTTTGTTTTACGAGGCCACTATTAATGAGTAACTCGTCAAATTTAAATTTCCTGTCCTTTGCACTCCTCTTCATCATGGAATAGTCTTATGTCATCGACATAAGGAAATTTTAAAAAGGCACCTAAAACACTGCATTTGCACAAATGAATTTTGCATCACAAGGTTTGATAAAAGCGCTGCATTTTTTTGAATGAGAGGTGTGATAATCGGTTCTTCCATCAGCAGGAAAATGGCCCTTTGCCCTTGGAACTTCAGGGTATCACTACCAATTAAATCGTGGGAGAGACTGATTGAGGAATTCATAACCCATGATATCCTCAAAATGATGTTTAAAATGGATTGTTCTAGGGTTGAAAAAATTATTTGAATAATTTTGGCAGTTGAGGTTACCAATCCAAGGGCTGCAGCCATATCATCTTTCCCTAGCAGGTGATATCAATTTTCTTATCCAATGATCTTCATTTATTTCAGTCTTGGAGTGAAATTGAGGAAATAGCAGAAAAGTTCATCAATTTGTAATTTTGTTTGGATAATACCATCCTCCATGCAGTGCAAAATTATATTTTTTTCAGTGGGGAAGGTTTTGTTGGTGGTTTATTTCCTAGGGCTTATGTGTAAAGGCAACAAGGCTTTGAAGAAATTTTTTATGCTCTCAGGCTAGCACTACAATACAGAAATGAGAACATTTTGTTGCGTGCTCTAAGGAAGAACTGTTGATTGATCTACTCTGTCATGGAGTTAGATATAAATGAAAAATACCACGCATTGGCATTTCTCTGTGTGCATCTTCCATAACCTCCAAAAAATGATGTGCAATTGGATTTACAATTGAGGGTCAAGTCACATGTTCGTGGCCCAGACTATGCTCATAATGCACTCAACCAACAGTCCGCAAGCAGAGGTCAGGTGAATGCCAGCATGGTCAACTCAAGATTGGTCTCACGCAGGAAATTTCCTTCAGTAGCTATTGGTGGAAGAAGGGTTTTCGAAAGAGGACTTTAGGCGGCAGAAGGTTTCAAAGTGAAAGATGAAAATTCGTTCAATGGGGATTCTAGGAGAATGTAATGTCTATTTTTGGTGGGGTTTTCTAATGTCAGTATTTTGTTTGGTTTTATCAAAAATTAATAGGTAGATTATGCAATTTGTAAAGGGATGCAAGATTATGCGGGTTTTGGGTATTATATGTTGAATTTTGAACCATTAGTATACTAATCTTAGACTCGAAATTGAATTTTGTAATCATGTATTTTTGACACTTTTGAGCTATAACCAGAGGTTTTCTTACTGGTTCTTTCTTGCTGGTATGCTCCCTAGAACCAAATTTTGTAGCAATCTATATATATATATAATATAATATAGTGGCTTGCCACTTTTGCTTAAAAAAAATAAATTGAAAAATTGAAAAATTACAGGAATAAACTTCATCAAGAGTTCTACATTTTATTAGTTCACACTATTTTGAAATTCAAAATATAAAGACCACTTTTATGTGGTCAAAGTTGAGAATTTTTGTTTGTGTTGGCCGATTCTTTTATAAAGTGTGACACAGGTTTGTACTTTTACCCATATACACATATACATATACACATATCTACACACATACATATACACATATGTATATATGTGTATATATGTATGTATATTTATACACATATATGCATATAAATGTACATACATACATACATAGTTTAACATTAATCAATAAAGATAGGTAATCAATAGGTAGAAAGCAATTGTACATCATTTTTAGGGTTATTTCTTGTATAGTACAAACAAATAAACAATAACATGTTTATTCTTTAGTTTTATATCTATTTTTTCTTTGCACTTGTTTGTCTCATAAAACTTTTGCACATACCTACAACTTCATCTAAAGTATCATCTAAAGATTTGTCCATTGAGATTTAATCTAGACCTTGGATCGCTAACTATTCCATTTATACTCTAATTACACTATGTCCTTGTCCTCAAAATTACATTGAAACCTATATGATATCAAATGTAGATTTAATTACGATTTTTTTTAAGATCCTTTAATACAAATGCAACTAAATATAACAGTTACAAAATATACATATATTCAATTATTTGTATAATTAAAATATAAAAAACAACTTAAAAATATTATTTATATAATTTTATTCACAATATTTATTTTATTATTTGAATTTTTAGTAATTGAAATATTTATATATATTTGTATGTAAGTTTGTAGAAGAATAATTTTTAATCTCTCTCTCACACACACACATACATACATATACATATACATATATACATACATGCATAATTTAGCATAAATTAATCAATCAATCAAGATAGGTAATAGATAGGTAGAAATCAATCATATATCCTTCTTAGGATTATGTCATGTATAGTACAAACAAATAAACAATAATATGTTTATTGCTTTAGTTCTATATCTTATTTTTCTTTGCACTTGTCTATCTCATAAGACTTGTTTATTGCTTTAGTTCTATATCTTATATATATTTGTATGTAAGTTTGTAGAAGAATAATTTTTAATCTCTCTCTCACACGCACACATACATACATATACATATACATATATACATACATGCACAATTTAGCATAAATTAATCAATCAATCAAGATAGGTAATAGATAGGTAGAAATCAATCATATATCCTTCTTAGGATTATGTCATGTATAGTACAAAAAAATAAATAATAATATGTTTATTGCTTTAGTTCTATATCTATTTTTTCTTTACACTTGTCTATCTCATAAATTTTTTGCATATGCCTATAACTTCATCTAAACTATTATCTAAAGAGTTGTCTATTGAGATTTAATCTAGACCTTGGAGATTGATATTAACTATTTCATTTATAGTTTAATTACACTATGTCATTGTCCTCAAAATTACATTGAAACATATATGATATCAAATATAGATTTAACTACATCAAATTTTTAAGATCCTATAATACAAATACAATTAAATATAACAATTACAAAATATAAATTCATTCAATTATTTGTATAATTAAAATATAAAATATTTATATATTTTTAATTACAAAATTCATTTTATTATTTGAATTTTTAGTAATTGAAAATATATATATAT
>VDFB02323641.1:83029-121188 GCA_007258455.2 Sequoia sempervirens
TCACCTAGAATGTGAGTACGAGAGAGAATTACATGATACTTTAGTATTATCTTTAGATTTGTAAGATCAAAATTTGATCATTATTATTACAATACAAGAAGCTGCAGCGATCAAGTTCTTATTATTGCTCTCTATCTTGATGATATGTTGTTTCACTTAGGAAATAATAGTAAGAAGTTGATGATTTATGATCTTAAGTCTTGGTTATGCGCTAAGTTTGAAATGAAAGATCTTGAGTGCGACAAGGTGTGATACGGGGATGGATAACCGAGGGACAAGAATAGTAGAAAACTTTGGCTCAGTCAGAGTAAGTATATCAAGATTGTTCTAGAGAGATTTTGCATGAATGATTGCAAGCGGCTAGTTGTTCCAGTCTTGCAGGGAACAAAGCTATCTATTGAAGACTGTCCAAAATCTCCTACTAAGATGGAGGACATGACCAGTGTACCCTATGCTAGTGCGGTTGGCAATCTTATGTATGCAATGGTCTGTACAAGGCCAGACATTGCCCAAGGAGTGGGAGTTCTTAGTCGGTTTATGGCTAATCCTGGAAGGACACATTAGGATGTTGTAAAGACAGTTTTCACATATTTGAAGGGAACTTCAGATTTTGTTTTATGTTACCATGGGAACTTGGTTGAATCATAGAGGACTCTCAGTATTCGAGGCTATGTGGACTTTGATTGGGTAGGGGACATTGACAACAGGAGGTCCACTAGTGGATACATTTTCATGTTGAATGGTGGTGCAGTGAGTTGGATGAGTAAGCGGCAAGCTGTAGTCGCTTTGTCCACTACAGAACCTGAATACATGGCAGCTACACATGCTTGTAAAGAAGCAGTTTGGTTAAAACGTTTTTTTTCTAACATTGGTTTTGATGTAGGGAAAATAACTATTTTTTGTGATAGTCAGAGTGCAATTTGTCTGGCAAAGAATCCTACTTTCCATGCCAGGATGAAACATATAGATGTACAGTACCACTTTGTACGAGATATGGTGGAGGATGGAAAGGTCAGCTTGGAAAAAGTTGATACTTTGGAGAATGTTGCAGATGCATTGACAAAGCCAGTGAGCATAAACAAGTTCAGGTGGTGTGCCAGTTCAATGGGCCTTAGTGCCCATGATTTTCAGTAAGTTTTGTTGTGCTCTGGAGGTTCCTGTGTGATCTTCGTCAAGTGGGAGATTGTTGGAAATATGTGTCTCAATCCCACAGGTTGAAACCTCTATTGGAGCCAAGTCGGTGTGACATATTCTATGTCTGGCCGACGAGCAGATTTGTAGCCTTATGTTTTGTACAGGTCATTGTGACCTTGCAGAAGTCTTTCCGAATGGTTACACATCGGAGTCTTCGGTGTGACCTCTTACCGCATGGAGATCTCTGGCCGACAGGCCATTCATATCGAGCGTCGGGGAAACTCATAGCGACCGAGGGCTTCAGAGTGACTTGAACACTCGAGAAGAAGTCCCCGCGACAATGGGAGGTCTCATCGACGGGGATACACTTGGGGTCTTCGCGGTGACTCAAAGACTTCTGTATGAAGTCTTGGCGACCGATGGAGAGTCTCGCCGATGATGAGGGGTCTTCAGTATAACTCTTGGCGAATGATGGTCTCAGGGTAACTTGGAGATTTCGGTAAGAACTCTCAGCGAGAGTGGTAAGTCTTGCTGACCATTCGGTGCTTGATATAACATAAAGATCTCGATGAAACCTCTTGGCGACAGTTGAATGTCTTAGCGATAGATGGGTGCTGATGGAAATGCTAATTTTTTGGTATGACTTAGGACCTCGGTATGAAGTCATGGCGAAAGCGATGAGTCTTGCCGACTGGTGGATGCACTCGGATTAACTTGGAGACTCGGCATGAGGTCCTGGCGAGAGTGGTATGTCCTGCCGACATAATGACTCTTCGGTGTGACTTAGGATATTGATATGTGGTCTCACCGAAGAGCGATAGTCTTGCCGAAAGGAAAATTGAAGTCGATGCAATGGGTGAACTCGATATAACCTCTTGCCGATGGAGACGACTCTTGGCGATAATGTGTAATCGGGTCTTGTGGCATTGGGGAGACACTTCTTGTGTCTCACCGACATGCCAACACAGTTGAAGCCTTTTTACCGTGTGAAGACTATCCTATGTGGCTTGTAGTCGACCAATTAGAGAAGCTGAATGGGAACCGTTGGAAGACAGTTCATTGTGGCAGTTATGAGAGGAAGCTCAACAGACAGGGGCGACATGGTTATACTCAGAGATTGTAGATGATGTCTGGTTAGATGATTCGAAGGATCGACAGATTGTTGTGTGGTTGTATAATCATAGTGATTTCTATTATGTAAAGATTGTAACTTGAAGGTTCCTCTACAAGTTTGATCATTGTGAAAGCTGTTGAAATATGACATCAGAAAGATAAGTCTGATATTTGTATGTAATCTCCATTAGTATAATACAAAGTGATTTCTCTTGGTGTGGTGGGTTTTTCTCCCGTAAGGGTTTTCCCATGTAAATCTGGTGTCCATATGTGTGTGTCAAATACTCTGTTTCTGTTATCTCTTTCATGTGCATCTTAATTAGACTGTAATTGTAATTTTAAAAGGTATCTCTGTATTCTTCCCTGAGGTTTTGATGTTAGGAGAGTTGTTTCCGCATCTAATTTTCCTTACACCACTATTAATGAGTAACATATCAAATTTAAATTTCCTATCCTTTGCACTCCTCTTCATCATGAAATAGTCTTATGTCATCGACATAAGGCAATTTTAAAAAGGCACCTAAAACACTTCATTCGCACAAATGAATTTTGCATCACAAGGTCTAATAAAAGCGTTGCATTTTTCTAAACGAGAGGTGTGATAATCGGTTCTTCTATCAGCAGGAAAATGGCCCTTCTCCCTTGGAACTTCAGGGTATCACTACCAGTTAAATTGTGGGAGAGACCGATTGAGGAATTCATAACCCACGATATCCTCAAAATGATGTTTAAAATGGATTGTGCTAGGGTTGAAGAAAGTATTCAAATAATTTTGGGAGTCGAGGTGACAAGTCCAAGGGCTCGCCATATCATCTTTCCCTAGCAGGTGATATCAATTTTCTTATCCAATGATCTTCATTTATTTCAGTCTTGGAGTGAAATTGAGGAAATAGCAGAAAAGTTCATCAATTTGTAATTTTGTTTGGATAATACCATCCTCCATGCAGTGCAAAATTATATTTTTTTCAGTGGGGAAGGTTTTGTTGGTGGTTTATTTCCTAGGGCTTATGTGTAAAGGCAACAAGGCTTTGAAGAAATTTTTTATGCTCTCAGGCTAGCACTACAATACAGAAATGAGAACATTTTGTTGCGTGCTCTAAGGAAGAACTGTTGATTGATCTACTCTGTCATGGAGTTAGATATAAATGAAAAATACCACGCATTGGCATTTCTCTGTGTGCATCTTCCATAACCTCCAAAAAATGATGTGCAATTGGATTTACAATTGAGGGTCAAGTCACATGTTCGTGGCCCAGACTATGCTCATAATGCACTCAACCAACAGTCCGCAAGCAGAGGTCAGGTGAATGCCAGCATGGTCAACTCAAGATTGGTCTCACGCAGGAAATTTCCTTCAGTAGCTATTGGTGGAAGAAGGGTTTTCGAAAGAGGACTTTAGGCGGCAGAAGGTTTCAAAGTGAAAGATGAAAATTCGTTCAATGGGGATTCTAGGAGAATGTAATGTCTATTTTTGGTGGGGTTTTCTAATGTCAGTATTTTGTTTGGTTTTATCAAAAATTAATAGGTAGATTATGCAATTTGTAAAGGGATGCAAGATTATGCGGGTTTTGGGTATTATATGTTGAATTTTGAACCATTAGTATACTAATCTTAGACTCGAAATTGAATTTTGTAATCATGTATTTTTGACACTTTTGAGCTATAACCAGAGGTTTTCTTACTGGTTCTTTCTTGCTGGTATGCTCCCTAGAACCAAATTTTGTAGCAATCTATATATATATATAATATAATATAGTGGCTTGCCACTTTTGCTTAAAAAAAATAAATTGAAAAATTGAAAAATTACAGGAATAAACTTCATCAAGAGTTCTACATTTTATTAGTTCACACTATTTTGAAATTCAAAATATAAAGACCACTTTTATGTGGTCAAAGTTGAGAATTTTTGTTTGTGTTGGCCGATTCTTTTATAAAGTGTGACACAGGTTTGTACTTTTACCCATATACACATATACATATACACATATCTACACACATACATATACACATATGTATATATGTGTATATATGTATGTATATTTATACACATATATGCATATAAATGTACATACATACATACATAGTTTAACATTAATCAATAAAGATAGGTAATCAATAGGTAGAAAGCAATTGTACATCATTTTTAGGGTTATTTCTTGTATAGTACAAACAAATAAACAATAACATGTTTATTCTTTAGTTTTATATCTATTTTTTCTTTGCACTTGTTTGTCTCATAAAACTTTTGCACATACCTACAACTTCATCTAAAGTATCATCTAAAGATTTGTCCATTGAGATTTAATCTAGACCTTGGATCGCTAACTATTCCATTTATACTCTAATTACACTATGTCCTTGTCCTCAAAATTACATTGAAACCTATATGATATCAAATGTAGATTTAATTACGATTTTTTTTAAGATCCTTTAATACAAATGCAACTAAATATAACAGTTACAAAATATACATATATTCAATTATTTGTATAATTAAAATATAAAAAACAACTTAAAAATATTATTTATATAATTTTATTCACAATATTTATTTTATTATTTGAATTTTTAGTAATTGAAATATTTATATATATTTATATGTAAGTTTGTAGAAGAATAATTTTTAATCTCACACACACACATACACACATACATATACATATACATATACATATATACATACATGCACAATTTAGCATAAATTAATCAATCAATCAATCTAGGTAATAGATAGGTAGAAATCAATCATATATCCTTCTTAGGATTATGTCATGTATAGTACAAACAAATAAACAATAATATGTTTATTGCTTTAGTTCTATATCTATTTTTACTTTGCACTTGTCTATCTCATAAATTTTTTGCATATACCTACAACTTCATCTAAACTATTATCTAAAGAGTTGTCTATTGAGATTTAATCTAGACCTTGGAGATCGATATTAACTATTTCATTTATAGTTTAATTACACTATGTCATTGTCCTCAAAATTATATTGAAACATATATGATATCAAATATAGATTTAACTACAACAAATTTTTAAGATCCTATAATACAAATACAATTAAATAGAACAATTACAAAATATACATTCATTCAATTATTTGTATAATTAAAATATAAAATATTTATATATTTTTTATTACAAAATTCATTTTATTATTTGAACTTTTAGTAATTGAAAAAATATATATGTATGTAAGTTTGCGAGAGAATAATTTTTAAGTTGTAATTTTTGAATTTTCCTCATAGACCTTTAAAACTCATCATTAGTACTTTAGAGACTTTCCTATTACACAAAGAGAATGATGACATGGATTGAAAGGAACTAGAAGGAAATCCAAACGGACAATTTATCTTCTTCATTTCACATTCCATGCATGGGAAGTGAAAAAAATAGAAAGAACTGTATTTTTAAGATTTTATATATATATATATATATATATATATATATATTGAAATTTATAATTAATTGTAGTTTAATTAGGAAATAAGTGGGTTAAAGTTGGGGTAGAATTTTGATTAAGGTGAGGCTTTTTGAAAAAATATAACAAAATGAAAAAGATAAAAAAATATAGCATAATCATAAATCATAAAAAAATAAAATTGTTATTTCATTTTGATAATATTTTTTAATTATTTGATTGTTATTTATTTGTAATCTATAGGGTAAAAAATTAAATGTAATTTTTAATGTTTAAAAATCTTATTAGAAGTGATGATTTCACTATTTAATCTTTTTTTTCATCAAATTTTTGATCAAAGAAGTTAAATTTTCTCTATAAATTTTTATCAAAAACCTTTGACAAGAATAGATCTATATTATCTCTTAAACTTTTAAATGAAATATAATTTATATTCCATAACATTCTCAACCTACAAGATCTATTGAAATCTACTCATTCATTTAATTTAAACACACCCAACTAAAAAATAAATAAAGTATTTGAAGACAAAAATATGTTTAATATCAAGTGGGAGGTTGGGTGGGCTCCCCCTCCTCTCTTCTCCACACTGGCATGCTAGGAGGGCTGGTTGGGTGCTACGGTGGTGGAGTGGAAGGGCAAAGGGGGACGATGAAGGGTGTGACTAGGATGATGTTCACGTGACACAGGTGTCAATTTTCTTTCCCTGTGTTCGAGGTTGCCGTAGGCATTATTACCCGGAGGCCGTTTAATACGGATCAAACATGGCACGTTTGGAAGGTTGTCATTAGCAAGGGTGGCGATGGATAGGTACTTGGCAGTAATTGAGCTGAAGTGTTTTAGTTGGCATTTTATTGTTTTTTCTTTCATTCTTCTGCGATGCTAGTACTGGTTAGAGGTGGTTTTCGTCGTGGATTCTGTGTGTTCTGGTGGTGGCGCTCATGGAAAAGCACTCTCGCTTTGTTGTTGAGGTCTTTGTGGATGGAGTGGCGAAGTTTGGGGCGGACACGCCAATCTCTCTAAAATCGAAGGCTAGACAAGCCTCCTTCAGAGAAATCAAAGACCAACGTCTGAAGCGAATTCTCACAAATGGGGACCCTTTGGTCTTGGTGGTGACAAAAATGATCCTGGGAGCTGGTCATTTGGCCAACAAGGAATTCAGAAGAGACAACCTTCACATCTCTTCTTGGTTCTTGGCTTCTCTTTTGGATAATGGGGTCTCTAAGGCCAAGGCCAAACTGTTGTTGGTAAAGATGTTTCAAAAGGACCTAGTGGGTGGCTTAGATGAGGTGTTGGGCTTTGTGGTGGAGGGAAGAGGTGTTCCAAGGCCGTGTGACTTCGAAAATATCCGAGACTCGGACGGGGCTGTGAAGTTATTTCTGTTCCTTCTTGACTTGAGCGGCCCAACGTTGAGCAAGCACAAAAAGGTGGCGGCGGTGGCTATCGATTTCTTGATGAAATTCTTCGTTTTGTTGGCGGCGGGAGGTGTCAGGTGGGTATAGGACTTTGAATAATTTTCTGCTTTAAACAATTTTATGTGAGCTCTCTTTTGTGGATGGTGGTGCTAGTAGTTAGTTGGTTTTCGTTTCTTGGGTTCAATGGTGTTCTCACTTTGCAGGGTATGCAGATTCAACCTGTTATTGGCCATTTTGAGTTTTTGGGTGTTCGGGGTTTTTTTTGTTTATGGTTGGGGCCGAATCCTCATGGCCTTTTGGGTTTCTAGTTGGATTTGGTGATCGGGCAGTTGGTTCTGGTAGGCTGGGTTTCTTGTTTTGGCTTGTCTCTATTTTTTTGGTGTAGGTGGTTGGGTTGGGATTTGATGGTGCTTGATGGTGGAATCATTACCTGTGTTTCCAGACGATTGTACTCTTCCTTATTTAATATATAAATCAAAACTTGCGTATCAAATAAAAAACTTGTCTAATATCATACATAATTATGAATCACTAATGAAATATACATCCTAAAATTCTATGCCTACATAGTTTAGATCTAATAGCTCTCTTGATTATCACAAACATTGTAAAAATATAAGTAGCATGTTAAAGTCTTCCACTAAGCATAGAAAAGCAAGGAAATTAAATCCATAAGAAGAGACTTGTTGATCTTGGTTTAGCAATGTTTGGTTGTAAGCACACAACCTCATGTATCCACAATGTATATATATATTTATCCATGATGGAAATGAAATCCATAAGAAGAGACTTGGTGATCTTGGTTAGCAATGCTTGGTTGTAAGCACACAACCTCATGTATCCAAGATGGTTGTATCCATGATGTATTTCATGTATCCATATTGCGACGTTATGTGCATGATGACTCTCTTGTTTTGGATTGGGATGCCTTGCAAGTGGAGTTGGATGGACAACTAGCCTTTGAGCCCATCCGCATTTTGGCTCGACGAACGTTGGCCCTTCGAGGTCGAGAGCTGGACCAAGTTAGGGTCTAATGGGATCGATATGATAAGGTTGCTGCCACTTGGGAGGATGCTTCATGGTTGAGGGTTTTATATCCCCACCTCTTTGAGGACTTCTAGGAGGAAGTTCATTCCTAGAGGGGGAGGATGTGATGCCTACCTCTATGATACATTTATTACTTAGACTATTTTGAGTTTTATTATTGACTATGTTTGGTGATACCATTTATGACATGACATTTAGATATTTGAGTTCTTATGATGATTTGATTATGATATTTAGACATTTGAGTCCTTATGATGATTTGATTGTGATTATGCTACATGCTTAGTTAGCTAACTGTGATGATTGACCTAATTCTATGCTAGTTACTATGGCTGTTTAATTTGAATTTTGAAATGATGAACGAATAAAATATATGATGTGAATGAACCATGTTGCAATTTGATGAGTTTGAAATCAAGATAAAAGGAATTGGGGATGATATGTGATTAGTGATTTTTCTAGTTATGATATGAGATATATATGCTATGTGAAATTATGAAACTTGTGTATAGGAAATGGTGATTCAATTGTTTTGATATATGATTTATTGGATGGATTAACGTGTGCATTGAGTGTGCAAGAACACTTTCCATGGCCAATGGAAATTGGAGGTAGCCTTGGGAACCCTGAGTAAATGAACTAGTGAAACTGAGCTATAGTCCATATGGAGGGACTATAGTTCTATTATGTAATGTATTTTATTTGTGATGTTATTTGTGAATGTCTGTAATTTGATTTTTATTGCCATGTCAATCCATCTAGATGGTGAGTTGTCCACCCAAGTGGACAAACTCGGATTTGACTTTTATGAAACTTTTTGGGGGTTGAAAAGTTAAGTTTTTAAAGTGTTTTTATGGATTTAAGGTCCTTAGGTCAAGTACCTATGGGTTAGGTACCTTTTCAGCTTAAAATTTTGAGTCAATTTCATGATTGGGCACCCTTTTTGAGGCCTTAAAGAGGTTTGACGAAAATAAGGTTTTGGGAAGTGGGATGGGGACTAGTCCCTTTCCATTCCCACTTCTCCAAGTTGTTTTTGAAGTCTCCCAAGTCCTCACACATGTGTGAGCACACATGGGTGAGTGTGCTTGGGAGGGTGAATGGGTGAGTGACAAGTGTCACTTCCCCATTCAAAAGAAATTCAAGACTTGATTTTAATAAAAGTTCAGGCTAGCACTACAATACAAAAATGAGAACATTTTGCTACGTGCTCTGACGAAGAACCGTTGATTCATCTACTCTGTCATGGAGTTAGATATAAAGGAAAAATACTACGCATTTTCATTTCTCCGTGTGCATGTTCCATAACCTCCAAAAAATGATGTGCAGCTGGATTTACAATTGAGGGTCAATTCACCTATTCATGGCCCAAACTATGCTCATAATGCACTCAACTAGTAGTCCGCAAGTAGAGGTTCAGTGAATGCCAACATGGTCAACTCAAGACTGGTCTCACGTAGGAAATTTCCTTCAGTAGCTATTGGTGGAAGAAGGGTTTTCGAAAGAGGACTTTAGGTGGCAGAAGGTTTCGAAGTGCAAGATGAAAATTTGTTCAATGGGGATTCTAGGAGAATGTAATGTATGTTTTTGGTGGGGTTTTCTAATGTCAGTATTTTGTTTGGTTTTATCAAAAATTAATGGGTAGATTATGCAATTTGTAAAGGGATGCAAGATTATGTGGGTTTTGGGTATTATATGTTGAATTTTGAACCATCAACATACTAGTCTAAAACTCAAAATTGAATTTTGTAATCATGTATTTTTGAACTTTTGAGCTATAACCGGAGGTTTTCTTACTGGTTCTTTCCTGCCGGTATGCTCCCTAGAACCGGATTTTGTAGTAATCTATTTATATATATAATATAATATAGTGGCTTGCCACTTTCGCTTAAAAAAAAATTAAAAAAATTGAAAAATTATAGGAATAAACTTTATCAAGAGTTCTACATTTTATTAGTTCACACTATTTTGAAATTCAAAATATAAAGACCACTTTTATGCAATCGAAGTTGAGAATTTTTGTTTGTGTTAGCTGATTCTTTTATAAAGTGTGACACAGGTTTGTACTTTTACCCATATACACATATACATATACAAATAAATACACACATACATATACATATATGTATATATGTGTATATCTGTATGTATATTTATGCACATATATGCATATAAATGTACATACATACATACATAGTTTAACATCAATCAATAAAGATAGGTAATCGATAGGTAGAAAGCAATTGTACATCCTTTTTAGGGTTATTTCTTGTATAGTACAAACAAATAAACAATAATATGTTTATTCTTTAGTTTTATATCTATTTTTTCTTTGCACTTGTTTGTCTCATAAAACTTTTGCACATACCTACAACTTCATCTAAAGTATCATCTAAAGATTTGTCCATTGAGATTTAATCTAGACCTTGGATCACTAACTATTCCATTTATACTTTAATTGCACTATGTCCTTGTCCTCAAAATTATATTGAAACCTATATGATATCAAATGTAGATTTAATTACGATTTTTTTAAGATCCTTTAATACAAATGCAACTAAATGTAACATTTACAAAATATACATATATTCAATTATTTGTATAATTAAAATATAAAAAACAACTTAAAAATATTATTTATATAATTTTATTATTTGAATTTTTAGTAATTGAAATATTTATATATATTTGTATGTAAGTTTGTAGAAGAATAATTTTTAATCTCTCTCTCACACACACATACACACATACATATACATATACATATACATATATACATACATGTACAATTTAGCATAAATTAATCAATCAATCAAGATAGGTAATAGATAGGTAGATATCAATCATATATCCTTCTTAGGATTATGTCATGTATAGTACAAACAAATAAACAATAATATGTTTATTGCTTTAGTTCTATATCTATTTTTTCTTTGCACTTGTCTATCTCATAAAATTTTTGCATATACCTACAACTTCATCTAAACTATTATCTAAAGAGTTGTCTATTGAGATTTAATCTAGACCTTGGAGATCGATATTAACTATTTCATTTATAGTTTAATTACACTATGTCATTGCCCTCAAAATTAGATTGAAACATATATGATATCAAATATAGATTTAACTACAACAATTTTTTAAGATCCTATAATACAAATACAATTAAATATAACAATTACAAAATACACATTCATTCAATTATTTGTATAATTAAAATATAAAATATTTATATATTTTTAATTACAAAAATTCATTTTATTATTTGAATTTTTAGTAATTGAAAATATATATATGTATGTAAGTTTGTAAGAGAATAATTTTTAATTTGTAATTTTTGAATTTTCCTCATAGACTTTAAAAACTCATCATTAGTACTTTAGAGACTTTCCTATTACACAGAGAGAATGATGACATGGATTGAAAGGAACTAGAAGGAAATCCAAACTGACAATTTATCTTCTTCATTTCACATTCCATGCATGGGAAGTGAAAAAAATAGAAAGAATTGTATTTTTAAGATTATATTTATATATTGAAATTTAAAGAGTTTTTAATTAATTGTAGTTTAATTAGGAAATAAGTGGGTTAAAGTTGGGGTAGAATTTTGATTAAGGTGAGGCTTTTTGAAAAAATATAACGAAATGAAAAAGATAAAAAATTATAGCATAATCATAAATAATAAAAAATTAAAATTGTTAGTTAATTTTGATAATATTTTTTAATTATTTGATTGTTATTTATTTTTAATCTATAGGGTAAAAAATTAAATGTAATTTTTAATGTTTAAAAATATTATTAGAAGTGATGATTTCACTATTTAATCTTTTTTTTCATCAAATTTTTGATCAAAGAAGTTAAAATATCTCTATAAATTTTTATCAAAAACCTTTGACAAGAAATCTATATTATCTCTTAAACTTTTAAATGAAATATAATTTATATTCTATAACATTCTCAACCTATAAGATCTATTGAAATCTACTCATTCATTTAATTTAAACACACCCAACTAAAAAATAGATAAAGTATTTGAAGACAAAAATATGTCTAATATCAAGCGGGAGGTTGGGTGGGCTCCCCCTCCCCCTCTCTTCTCTGCATTGGCATGCTAGGAGGGTTGGTTGGGTGCTACGGTGGCAGAGTGGAAGGGAAAAGGGGGACGGTGAAGGGTGTGACTAGGATGATGTTCACGTGACATAGGTGCCAATTTTCTTTCCATGTGTTCGAGGTTGTCGTAGGCATTATTACCCGAAGGCCATTTAATACGGATCAAACTTGGCACGTTTGGAAGGTTTTCATTAGAAAGGGTGGTGGTGGATAGGTACTTGGTAGTAATTGAGCTGAAGTGTTTTAGTTGGCATTTTATTGTTTTTTCTTTCATTCTTTTGCGGTGCTAGTACTAGTTAGAGGTGGTGTTCGTCGCAGATTCTGTGTGTTCTGGTGGTGGCGCTCATGGCGAAGCACTCTCACTTTCTCATTGAGGTCTCTGTGGATGGAGTGGCGAAGTTTGTGGCGGACACGCCAATCTCTTTGAAATCGAAGGCTAGACAAGTCTCCTTCAGAGAAATCAAAGACCATCATCTGAAGCAGATTCTCACAAATAGGGACCCTCTGGTCTTGGTGGCGACAAAAATGATCCTGGGAGCTGGTCATTTGGCCAATAAGGAATTTAGAAGAGACAACCTTCACATCTCTTCTCGGTTCTTTCCTTCTCTTCTGGATAACGGAGTCTCTAAGCCCGAGGCCAAACTGCTGCTAGTAAAGGTGTTTCAAAAGGACCTAGTGGGCAGCTTAGATGAGGTGTTGGGCTTTGTGGTGGAGGGCAGAGGTGTTCTGAGGCTGTGTGACTTTGAAAATATTAAGGACTCAGACGGGGCTATGAAATTATTTCCGTTCCTTCTTGACTTGAGTGGCCTAACGTTGAGCAAGCACATAAAGGTGGTGGCGGTGGCTATCAATTTCTTGATGAAATTCTTCGGTTTGTTGGTGGCGAGAGGTGTCGGGTGGGTACAAGACTTTGAAGAATTTTCTGCTTTAAACAATTTTATGTGAGCTCTCTTCTGTGGATGGTGGTGTTGGTAGTTAGTTGGTTTTCGTTTCTTGGGTTCAATGGTGTTCTCACTTTGCAGGGTATGTAGATTTGGCCTGTTATTGGCCATTTTGAGTTTTCGGGTGTTCGGGGTTTTGTTTGTTTATGGTTGGGGCCGAACCCTCATGGCCTTTTGGGTTTGTAGTCGGCTTTGGTGATCAGGTGGTTGGTTCTGGTAGGCTGGGTTTCTTGTTTTGGCTTGTCTCTGGTTTTTTTGGTGCAGGTGGTTGGGTTGGGATTTGATGGTGCTTGATGGTGGAATCATTACCTGTGTTTGCAGACGATTGTACTCTTCCTTATTTAATATATAAATCAAAACTTGCGTATCAATTTTTTTTTTTGTCTAATATCATACATAATTATGAATCACTACTGAAATATACATCCTAAAATTCTATGCCTACATAGTTTAGATTTAATAGCTCTCTTGATTATCACAAACATTGTAAAAATATAAGTAGCATGTTAAAGTCTTCCACTAAGCATAGAAAAGCAAGGAAATTAAATCCATAAGAAGAGACTTGTTGATCTTGGTTAGCAATGTTTGGTTGTAAGCACACAACCTCATGTATCCACGATGGAAATTAAATCCATAAGAAGAGACTTGGTGATCTTGGTTAGCAATGTTTGGTTGTAAGCACACAACCTCATGTATCCAAGATGGTTGTATCCACGATGTATTTCATGTATCTGTATTGCGACGTTATGTGCATGATGACTCTCATGTTTTGGATTGGGATGCCTTGCAGGTGGAGTCAGATAGTCAACTAGCCTTGGAGCCCATCCACATTTTGGCTCGACGAATGTTGGCCCTTCGAGGTCGAGAGCTGGACCAAGTTAGGGTCTAATGGGATCGATATGATGAGTTTTCTGCCACTTGGGAGGATACTTCACGGTTGAGGGTTTTATATCCCCACCTCTTTGAGGACTTCCAAGAGGAAGTTCATTCCTAGAGGGGGAGGATGTGAGGCCTACCTCTATGATACATTTATTACTTAGACTGTTTTGAGTATTATTATTGACTATGTCTAGTGATACCATTGATGACATGACATTTAGATATTTGAGTTCTTATGATGATTTGATTATGATATTTAGACATTTGAGTCCTTATGATGATTTGATTATGATTATGCTACATGCTTAGTTAGCTGACTGTGATGATTGACCTAATTCTATGCTAGTTACTATGGCTGTTTAATTTGAATTTTGAAATGATGAACGAATAAAATATTTGATGTGAATGAACCATGTTGCAATTTGATGAGTTTGAAATCAAGATACAAGGAATTGGGGATGATATGTGATTAGTGATTTTTCCAGTTATGATATGAGATATATATGCTATGTAAAATTATGAAACTTGTGTATATAAAATGGCGATTCAATTGTTTTGATATATGATTTATTGGATGGATTAACGTGTGCATCAAGTGTATAGGTACACTTTCCATGGCCAATGGAAATTGGAGGTACCCTTGGGAACCTTGAGTAAATTAACCAGTGAAATTGAGCTATAGTCCATATGGAGGGACTATAGTTCTATTATGTAATGTATTTTATTTGTGATGTTATTTGTGAATATCTGTAATTTTATTTTTATTGCCATGTCAATCCATCTAGATGGTGAGTTGTCCACCCAAGTGGACAAACTCAGATTTGACCTTTAGGACACTTTTTGGGGGTTGAAAAGTTAAGTTTTTCAAGTGTTTTTATGGATTTAAGGTCCTTAGGTCAAGTACCTATGGGTTAGGTACTATTTTAGCTTAAAATTTTGAGTCAATTTCATGATTGGACACCCTTTTTGAGGCCTTAAAGAGGTTTGACGAAAATAAAGTTTTGGGAAGTGGGATGGGGACTAGTCCCTTTCCATTCCCACTTCTCCAAGTTGTTTTGGAAGTCTCCCAAGTCATCACACATGTGTGAGCACACATGGGTGAGTGTGCTTGGGAGGGTGAATGGGTGAGTGACAAGTGTCACTTCCCCATTCAAAAGAAATTCAAGACTTGATTTTAATAAAAGTTCAGTGAATTGATCCTTAAGATTAATAGTAAAAAGATGATGATAAACATACGTTTTTCCCACGTGAGAACCCATACCATGGAAGTCTTTCAAAGACATTAACATTCATGTGAGAGTGAACACCAACTTTCGGTCGGTAGTTAAGAAACTAGTAAACCTTATGTTTGGAGGAAACTTGAATGCATTTTCCTTCCCTTACTCAACTCTCGGGCCTCGTGTCAGGGATGATGTTGCACAAAACCTGGTGCTCGTTATTTGTACCATGCACACATATTGGTTGCTAAATGATAATGTTTCGTTATATATATATTTTTTAAAAGAAAGTTAGTTGCATTTTTTCCCTTATGTAAATTATGGGCATTACAACATGTTCAAGTCTTTCACTAAGCATAGAAAAGAAAGGAAATTAAATCCATAAGAAGAGACTTGGTGATCTTGGTTAGCAATGTTTGGTTGTAAGCACACAACCTTAGCATTCAAGTAAGCAATCTGCATCTAAAAAGTGCATGAGTGTATCTAGGAAGGCATGAATTCTACATGTAATATCAAAGATTTAAAAATTAGAAGACTTAAACTAAATAATGGGAAAAGGTCGAACAAAATGGCACAAAAACCCCCAAAATCTGGGAGTGCCCAAAAGTTAGAAAACCCCCAAGGAGACTATCACATGACTTAAAGAATAATTTTTCACATTCATAAAATTATATTTGTATAATATTGTTGTGATAGTCATATTATCCCTTCTTTTGTAGAAGTTTCACTCCATCTTTGTAGCTTCTTATTAAACACATTTCTTTAAATAAGAGAAATTAGAAGTTTCATGTTAAACATATATATTTTTTTTGTTGTTGGAGGGTTTTATATCAAATTCACATAATTCACTGAAACCTCTTTGACTAAAAACCAAGGGTTGTATGTATACATTCCGTCAAAGTAATCTAGGCAATACTATCTTTGCTTCATCCCTCCTTACTCTTAACAAAACTCTTGATCTCTGGAGACCCATTCCAAACTATTCTAACTAAACAATTTTTTGATATTTTTGGTCTTTTCCTACTAGAATCTATCATTGAAGAAACTACTAGGGTTGAAATTAACTAGATTTTAGCAAGCTCCTTAGCCTACTTATTGATTTATCTATATCCTAGAGTGTATACATGTCATGATCAAACTTGATATTTATTTGTAGGGAAGATCAACAAGTCTAAAAAGTAGGTAGGAACATAGATAAAAGATAAAGTTCACTTCTTTTGCCAAAAAAGCCTTTTGCTTTATAGTATGTTATAGCACTTCTCCCCAAGCACCTTGAATAAACCACGCCTATCACTCAAGCCAACATTCTACTTGACTAAACCACTCCTTGATTGATCCCCATCTCACACCTACCTCTAGGCCTAAGCCTTTAGCAATAGTTATCAAACCTATTGAGATGTTTGATAGCCTGAATGTAGGGATTGTTATCCATATTTCTAGTTAGACCTAGGCAAGTCCCTAGCTAGTGGAGTGCCAAAGTGCAAGTAGAAATCGATGGGAGAATCAACAATGCTCCATGTGCACAATAACACTGTAAGGATTGATGGTCCTCCAACAAATCTAGGTAACTTTCCCTACACTTGCAGTTTCTTCTCACCATATAGATAATTTTACCATTGCAATGATCAATAGTGACATGACTTCTCATCCTAGGTGAATAACAGTAGGACAATTCCCAATAGTAAGTCTTCTAATTCTTTATTTTGCTATCAATCTCTTGAGTCCTTCATTCCTCATAGGCATATTGACCTTGGTGTTGCCAACATGCTCAACCTCAAGGAGTGTATATGCATGTCTAGGTTAATTGTTTTGTCCCATACATTGTGAACAATAGTGGGACAACTCCCAATTATAAGTCTTCTAATTGTTTACTATACCATTAGTCTTTGGAGTCCTTCATTCCTCATGAAAATATTGACCTTAGTGTTGTCCACATACTTAACCTCAAGGAGTGTAGCTGTATGTCTAGGTTCATAGTTTCGTCTCATAATTTTTGAACAATGGTGGGACAACTCCCAACTGCAAGTCTTTCGATTCTTTATTGTACCTCCAATCATCCTTGGGCCTTCTTAGCATGGGGGATATGAAAGCTATAAAAGATTCCAATAGTGATGTATGCATGATCAATGAGTTAAGAGTCCAACTAAAATATTTTGTTCATCCACTACTTGACAATATTGATATTGATTGTCATGAGACATGATTATACATCTATTATTATGAATAAAATTCAAAGTTCAAAGTTTAATGAAGTGTGGAAGGTACAACATCCATGGAATATATCTAAGAATGGTCCAAGAATGGTTCAAGAGAATGTTACATTCTAATACACCCTACATAAAATAGAAGACAATATCAAATATAATAGATCCTAGAATAATAGGTAAATCAAGAAAACCAAAAGATTGATGATCGACATTATCAAACTTGTTAATGTTAATAATTAATATTTATAAATTAGTACAATTACTTTTAATTACATCCTAATTATAAATATTTAAATTAAAGATTTTATTTGATTCATACATCAACATACTTAACTACAATGTACAATGGTTAATGATATATGTTCTTGAATGATGTGGAAGGGAAGAAAATCATGAGGTGAAAATGAAATCTTAGATGTATCCTTATAAAATGGCTTGAGAATAGTAACTACTTTGTAAGAGTAACATTCAATGGGACATTGATTTTAGCTAAAGCTTATCCCATAACATTTCTATATGTTTCAGATGAACGCATTAAACCCCAAAAGAGATATTTTGGGTGGAGTTTTCTTAATTTGATCAAGTAAATAATATTCCTTATCTTTTTCTGGTACGCATTTCCAACTATAGGATGACTCATCACAGTTCATTGATGGGAGATGTTTCTGCTGAACGCTTCTGGTCATGGATTGACAACGCATCAGACATCCCAGTTGTCCTCCCGCCATTGTTTTAATCAGTGAGAAGATTTGCGTTGTGTGCTTTCACATATCTGCATTTGAGAAGAGTTTAAAGGAAGGTTGCTGTGCATGCAAGGGTCATCGGCGTAAATCCAAACCGCCCTCTTGTATGTATCAAACTCAGACATTGGTGGAAAACAAGACTTTTAAGTACGACCTTACTTGAACAGGATCTGTTCTGAAGGTTGTACGACTTGATCTGCGTATCAAACTCAGACAAGCGCACAGATCTGGAAGATGAAGTAAGGCTCTCGGGCCAGAGCGCGAATACTGAGGATGTTGCTTGCAACTTGCCTTTCGATGAACGTCCTGCCTGTTGATTTCAGGCAAGCGGTGAAGGCCTTGGAGCGTTCTGACAGATAAATCCCTTTTTAACCCTGATGCCTCGATTTTTTTAATGAGCATCGATTATGAAATTACAGATTAGGATGTGTTGTATTTATTGCAAGTCTTTTAATTCTTTAGCTACATAAAATCAGAGTTTACTTCTTAGGTTGAAATCTGTATTTGAGAGTAGTTTACTTCTTAGATTGAAATCTCTTCATTTGAGAGTTAAAGATTGAGCGGTATTCATTATGTCAACGCTGTTCAAGGTACCATCTTTGTTTCATCCTTTTTTCCATTCAACAAGATTTAATTCTTGAAGGTCCATCTATAAATTATTCAGCTAAACACATTTTTATTAGAGTGATCTTTCCTCACTAGAATCTATCATTGAAGGAACTACTAGGGTTGAAATTAACCAGATTTTATCAAGCTCTTTAACCTACTTCTTGATTTATTTGTAACCTAGTGTATAGATGTGATCAGGATCAAACTTGCCATTTCTTCATAGACAAGAGCAACAACTTTAGAAAGTAGCTGGGAACATACATAAAATAGAAAGTTCACTTCTTTGGCCAAAAAAATATTTTGCTCTATAGTTTGTTATAACACTTCTCCCCAAGCACCTTGACTAGACCACACCTATCACTTAAACCAGCATTGCACTTGAGTAAACCACTCCTTCTTGCTTGATCCTCGTCTCACACCTATCTCTAGGCCAAAGCCTTCAACATTAGTTACTAGTCCTATTGAGATGTTTGATAGCTTGAATGTAAGGATTGTGATCCACATTCCCACTTAGACCTAGACAAGTCCTTAGCTAGTGGAGTGCCAAAGTGCAAGTAGAAATCAATGGGAGAATCAACAATGCTCCATGCACACAATAGCATTATAGGGATTGATGGTCCTCTAACAAATCCAAGTAACTTTCCCCGCATTAGCAAATTCTTCTCGCCATCTAGATCATTTTACCATTGCAATGATCAATAGTGACGTGATTTCTCATCCTAAGTGTATTTGTAAACATAATGTTTCAAATTTCATTACTAGGTGGTCTATGAAACCACCTAATTGCTCCTTGAATTATTTCACTCTTGATATTCAATGCTCGCCACATGTCCATCTCACTTCCTAGTGGCATATATTGTGTGAACAATGGTGGGACAATCTCCAATGACAGGTCTTCTAATTCTTTATTGTGACATCCCTTGAGTCCTTCATTCCTCATAGGCATATTGACCTAGTGTGTAGACATACTCAACCTCAAGGAGTGTACTTGTATGTCTAAGTCCATAGTTTTGGACCTCATACTTTGTGAACAATGATAAGACAACTCCCAATTGCAAGTCTTCTAATTATTTACTATACCATCATTCTCTTGAGTCCTTCACTTATCATGGGAATATTGGCCCTTGTGTTGCACACATAATCAACCTCAAGGAGTGTACTTGTACGTCTAGGTCCATAATTTCATCCCATACTTTGTCAATGGTGGGAAAAATCGCAATTGCAAGTCTTCTAATTCTTTAAATTGTACCATCAATTGCTTGAGTCCCCCATTCCTCATGGGAGTATTGACCTCAGTGTTGCCCACATACTCAACCTAGGCCCACATTTTCATCCCACATAATGGTTTGGCTAAGGTAGGCATCTCAAACTCACCAACCATTTTCACTACCTAGATATCCTCCATTGAGAAGACCCATGTTGTACCTACTAGGTTTCCAACTTCTAATATTAAAGGTTATCCCAAGATAAAATTGAAGATTGGGAAACCAAACTTGTATAAACCTTTTTGACATCTCTAAGTAGACATGATGTTTCTAGAAGAGATATGGGATTTTCTATATCACTCCTAGTTCCATCCCTATAGTTGAATTTAAGATTTAAAAATAAAATGTTTGATTTTTGTATGATGATATGATAGAAGAGATAAATCAAGATTGTATAGTCACCTTAAGATATGTTGAATACCCCGTAAGTGTAACATTCCAAAAGACTAGCTAGCTGCCTTTAAGAGATTAATTTAGAACAATGATGCCACCATTGTCAAAGCCAACAAGAGGAATACCATAATGGTCATGAAAAACATGGTCGTGACTCCAAAATGTTAGATCGCATGAATAGTAACGAAAGTTATAGAACCTTGGGCCACAAACCAATGTCCATGATTGTGAAAAAGGTGAAAAAAATCCATTAGCTAATCTTCCTCAAACACTAACACTTTAAGAAATGTTTCATTGTGGAATAAGGAAATTTCCCTATTAAGAGATTAATTTAGAACAATGATGCCACCATTGTCAAAGCCAACAAGAGGAATACCATAATGGCCATGACTTCTAAAAGAATGATGATATGTCCGATGGATATGAATCCCAAGTAGCTATGTTTGGAAGGTGATGAATGTCCCACTGCATTGAATTACTAGGTGTTATACTAATCTCATTAGGATAAACAAAAGATGGAGATGTGATCTCAATATGAGTGGGATCAAGGAGACAAGTCTTTGAACCATTAGAACATGCATAACCTATGATATACTCAAGCTCCTCTAAAGTATCATCATCAAAGTGTATGTTATTTGTGCCATCAAGGGGAATGAGAATGAGAAAATACATAACATGATCATGTGGGAATGGAGAGATATGAGGGTCTCCATAAATCTCTCAAGGTCCGGTCCAAAGTGTGTGGGGACAATCAAAGTCCAATCAACACACATAGTGTTAGGATTAATCTCTTTTTACCCTGATGCCTTGAATTTTTAATGAGCACCTATTATGAAATTACATATTAGGATGTGTTGTATTTATTTCAAGTCTTTTAATTCTTTAGCTACATGAAATCAGAGTATACTTCTTAAGATGAAATCTCTTCATTTGAGAATTAAGGATTGAGGGGTATTCATTATGTCAAAGTCATTCGGGGTACCATCTCCGCCTCATACCTTTTTCCATTCAACAAGATTTAATTTCTAAAGACCCATTCAAAACTATTCAACTAAACACATTTTTTATTATATTGGTCTTTCCCCATTACAATCTATCATTGAAGGAACTAATAGGGTTGAAATTAACTAGATTTCAAAAAGATCTTTAACCTACTTCTTGATTTATATACTACCCAGTGTATAGATGTTGGGATCAAACTTGATATTTCTTCATAGGCAAGAGAAACAAGTCTAGAAAGTAGGTGGGAACACAAATAAAAGAGAAAGTTTGCTTCATTATCCAAAAAATTTTTTTTGCTCTACAATCTATTATAACACTTCTCCCCAAGCACCTTGACTAAACCGCACCTATCGTGCTCAAACCAACATTCCACTTGACTAAATCACTCCATCTTGCTTGATCCCCATCTCACACCTACCTCTAGGACAAAGCTTTCAAAAAATATTATTATTTCTATTGAGACGTTCGATAACCTGAATGTAGGGATTGTGATTGACATTCCTACTTAGACCTAGACAAGTCCCTAGCTAGTGGAGTGCCAAAGTGCAAGCATAAATCAATGGGAGAATCAACAATGCTCCATGCACATAATAGCATTATAGGGATTGATGGTCCTCCAATAGATCCAAGTAAATTTCCTTGCACTAGCAATTTATTCTCACCATCTAGATAATTTTAGCATTGCAATGATCAATAGTGACATGATTTCTCATCCTAAGTGTATTTGTAAACACAAAATTTTAAATTTCATATCTAGGTGGTCTTTGAAGCCACCTAATTACTCTTTGAGTTACTTCACTCTTGATATTCAATGCTCGCCACATGTCCATCTCACTTCCTAGTGACATATATTTTGTGAACAATTGTGACACAATATCCAATGATAAGTCTTCTAATTCCTTACTGTGCCATCCCTTGAGTCCTTCATTCCTCATAGGCATATTAACTTGGTGTGGCAACATACTCATTGTCAAGGAGTGTACTTGTATGTCTAAGTCCATAGTTTTTTCCTATACTTTGTGAACATGTTGGTGTAGGTTTTTATTTCCTAGTGGGTTAATTTATTTTCCCTTAGTTCTAGTTTTTTCCTACACTTTTATTAAGATTGCTTAGGATAATAAAGTGCGTTTATTACTAGGAGATAAGTGATGTGGTGTCTCATTCCTTAAAGGGTGGAACACTTTCCACTTTTGGTGGCATCCTCCACTTTTTGTGGTTGATTCCTATTGGTTGGATTTTCCACCTACATCCTCTCCTTAGTTCTATATAAACTCACTACCTAGGTTGTATTTGTAATCTTCTTGCACTCTTTACATTCATTAATTATTCAGCTTGAAAGATCTTAATGCAATTTTGGCATATCAACATTGCATAATCTCTCAGAGTCCTAGTTTGCATTCTTATGTTTTTCCAGTTTATGTAACTTTGATTTTCTCTTTAAAAGTTCCTTCAATTATTTAATCTATTTTAGATTTCTAACATGGTATCAAAGCTTTTATTTTGAGAAATCTAAGTTCACAGATTCCTAATTGAGAGCTTGAGTTTCTTGTAATATCTTGTAAATTATCGTATGCTCTTCTCTTGCATTTTGAACAATCTCGAGAATCAAAAAGGATTTGCAAATATCTAGTAACCATTGCATATATATTTTGTGAGATCTAGGTGATTGCAACATTCCTGGTTATACTGGAAGCATTTTTTACTGTTCCAATGCATCTAGAAGGCTCAAAAAAGTCAAGATCGGCTTTTGTTTCCTCCAAATTGGAGATCATTTGACAAAGTTACAAATGAGGGTTTGAAGCTTTGATTTGGTGAACAGGTTTTTCCAAGATCATTTTCAGCCAAAAAAGACCTTTCCATTGCATTCAAGAGGTTGAGGAGACAAATTTTGATATAAATTTTGTCTATATTTGGCAAAAGTTGTTTTTGGGGAAAAATTTTGTTACCTAGAAAGCCACACAACCCCCCAAGTTGCATTTGCGCAGGTTCATACTACGAGTTTATTAAAAAAAATTGCAAATTTTAAAATTCAACAATCCTTTTTTTAATTTTAAAAAATAAATTAAATGCTTGAATAAATTGCTTGGCGCTTATAAAGCTCTCGTGGCTTGCTTAACTACCCGTGACTGAAGCCATAGGCAGTAAAGCCACTAGGGCACCACAAGTTGCTACGCAACATGAGGAGAACCACCAGCGGGCGGTTAAGTCTTTTAAACTGCCCGCATTAATCAAAACCGTCAGGTGTTAGGATCTGACCGCTAGTGGTCAATTCTAACCGCCACCCTTGCATAATCACTCCACTGCCCAATGGCCACTAGAACGAGTGACACCAGGGCTCCCTCTATAGGCCAAATTGGGCCTTTTTTTCAAATTTGCATAACTTTTCGCTAGGATATCGGTTTTTAAAAAATGAGATATCGTTGAAAAGCTGGAGACGAGAAATTTCAATCCATAGAGGTATTAAAAATATTTTTTTCCATTTTGTACCAGATATTTCAGGTTGAAGAGCTATTTGTTTCTAATTTCTTCAACAAGCCATAACTTTCACCCCGGTGCTCCAATTTTCGAAAATGAATAAGCATTGGAAAGGTATTGAAGATCACTACATAGTTATAAGGATAAATTTTCCAGATTTTTTCTCAAGTTCATTTTGTATTAGAATTTATAATTTTGGCTATTTTGAGCCCATTGATCATTGTATCTTAGAAAAGGCTCTGTAATTGAATTGCACTATAAAGTTCCAACATTATAATATCTTGGGGGGGGTGATTTTTAAGACTAAGTGGAAAGAGGTGGTGTCTCTTGATGTCTCTTTTTGCATTCACTTAAAATGACTTTTTTGTATCAATCTTGGGGGGATTATACATGCAATTTGTAATCACAAACTAAGATAAAGTTCCATTCATGGTGGCATTAAGCATGCCTCTTAAAAATTATTTCCATCCTTCTGTTGTCAAACTAACTTCAGAGAACTATTTGTCCTGGAAACAAGAGATAAAGAATCATTTCCTTGAGCAGGATCTACTGTCTTATACTGTTCTTGTGGGTTAATATGAATTTGATTATAGCCTGAGAATCCATCCATAAAAGACATTAAGGCATGACGTGTAGTTGAGTCCACAATCATATCAATATTAGGCAACAAAAAATCATCCTTAAGAGAAGCCTTATTGAGATCAAGGCTATGCATATATGAATATAGCCATTAGGTTTACTAACGACAACTATATTCGATATCCAAGGTGAATAGTCAATAGGATGGATAAAACCAACTTTTGAAAGCTTTTCTATCTTAGCCTTGACTAATAAAGAAACCTTGGGATTCATTTTATGAATCTTTTGTTTAACAGGCTTGACATCAGGACATATAATGATATTATGAACTACCAAATATTCATCAATACCAAGCATGTCCTCATATGACCAAGCGAAAATATCAAGATGAGAATGTAACAAATCAACATGTTTAGACTCTTTCGAAGAAAGGCATTTTCCAAACTTAAATCAAAATTTTAGAAGATTTATAATGCATGAATACATTACAATTATCGCCTTTAAGGAGAGTACTATGGTCCTCAGGATGAGGTGCAAGAGTACTATCATCCACATTAGATAAATAAGCATCCTCAACAACACTCATAACAGATTCTCCAAAATATGCATGCGTGTTTAAGCAATATGAGAATCATCACTTATGGTGATAAGAAGGTAAGTGAGAGTAGGAACCTAAGAATTCTTCTAGTGCTTCCTCCAAAGAGAAAACATCTAGAGGAACTTTGATGGAGTCTACCTTATTTTCCATAAATTCAAGATAAATTAATTTAAGAGGAGGTTCAACGGAAATCACGTTGACATTCAACCATGGTTTCACCTTATACTTGATGTGACAGTATCCAAGTCCAATCTTATAATTATGAGGATCAACCTCTAAGGGGACTTTAATACCTTGTTTGTTATGTCCACAACATTTACCTTCATAACTGTATTTAGAAAATAGCTTGAAACATGGACCGTAACGTGTTTGCAATTCCTGGAAAGAAGGAGGATCAGTGTAAAGAGCATAATCCCAACTATAAGTATCACACTCCTTTATAGTAACATAACCATCCTTCTTAGAGAGAACACAAACACTAGCCTCCTTAACAAAAGCATGATTATCCTCAATAGGAGCATGATCATCTTCCTTAGTAGGAGGACAATCAACTTTCTTAAAAAAGGTGAATGAGATCGTCAGAATGTCTAGGTGGATAGGATCTACTTTGTACTCCCAATACAACAACCCCATGAATAGAGTGAATTATTTTAGGAGACGAGTTAGTCGGAGTTGCGTAAATGACTGGCCTCTTAGGCCTTTGGGAGGCGGTAAAGACTACAACCACATTCACATACTCTTTAACTTGTGAAGAAGGAGAAGGTTTTGATGAAGAAATTTGCTTATTAGATCTTTGGATAGAAAGAGACACCTCTAAGAAATCATCTAGGGCATCATCCAACATATTGAAATTTTGTTTAGAGAATGCATTATCAAAAGCATTAAAATTTTGAAGAAAAAGATGCGACATGATTTCGTTCACATTGGGTTCACCAAAATGTAAAGTAGGGGATTCGCTACTCTCGAGACTCAAGAAGAGGAGAGTCTTCAAGGAGAAAATAACCCTCGATTACCTCAAAGAATAAAGCTCAGGTGACAAGATAAAAAGTAAAGAGAATATTTGTACAACTTGATTAAATGAATGCTAAACTATCAAAGACAAAAATGGTAAGATTGCTTAATAATAGAAAATAAGGATGAATTATGATCTATGATTTATAGAAATTGAAACTAAAGAACTCTCAGTTTTTAGCCTTAGGATGGTTAAGCCTCGACCACAGAAAATAATGTGCCACAGGGACATTTTCACCTTGCGTTATTGTCCCTATCAAAACGGAGAGTAAAAACCTTAAGTCTACAATGTCTAGCTCCTCAAATTTGTACATCTACACACAAGATGAAGGGGAAAAAATGTTGGGGTTGTTTTAGGGCTTGCCTCAGTCAAACCCCCATTTTGGTGTTTCCACCTCCACGTGAAACCATATAGATAGAGATAGATAAGAAGACATTAAATGTAAAGATGTGTGATAGAAAAAATCCTCGTTGTGGAGAACTCGTATCATGAATAAAGTAGACGAGACAAATAGACAATAGTAAATAGACAAGACAAATAGATAAGAGAGAATTACCAATAGCTCATGGAACCTCTCTTGGCTTGATAGGTGTAACGTGCTAGCTTGCAAGAGATCCTTGACTGGTGATTTGATAAGAATCTGACAAAGCTTCGCTACAAAGAGCAAGAGAGAATGAGAAAACATGTAGAAGAGAGAATGAAAGGGTAGAGAGTGAGAATGAGAGTGAAAAGAGGAGTTTTATGAGGTTGCATGGGTGGAAAGAGCCGTTACATCTGTTTTGTTGCAACAATGACACATGTCATAGGCAGGGGACACAAAATATTCTCATTTGAATCTCAGAAAGTTTGGGGAGGCTAGTGTGTTGCACATACGTCTGTGCGCCACATAGTTGTCTTGCTCAAAACTTTGCAAGAATGAGGTATTCAGATAGTTAGCGCTTCATCATTGTCCCCTATGAAGTTGGAATCATGAAATTTCAACTGATAGGTTTTCATCATTAATGCAACGGGGTGGATGCGCATGTGTGAAATTGCCATGGGGTGCAATTTTATGACACTATAGATATAGTAATTAATAAAACCATGGGTTATGGGAACTTGTGTGTAGGTGTCCTTTGAGAAACCTTGTGAGGAGAACTATGTGTGACTTTAATCTATTTGGAAGAGGGTACGTAGGTTGTCCTTGGGTGAAGGATGCCTCTATGACCTCAAGTTCATAAGGGGAGGATCTAGGAGGGATAACTCCCAGATTTTGGGGTTGTTTCCAATTGGTTTGACCTTCTCTCTTCATTAGGATTTAGATGAGGCCGAAATAGGTATTAGATGGTTATGAAACAATTAAGAAAACTTGATAACTTGTATTTAATACATAATGTGTTTTTTGAATAGTAAGTTGAATGAAAGAATGGATTTGACTACTTGGTAGTGGTTACATGTTGGTTCTAGGTGATTTATTTTATATTTTGTGAAAATTAACCTCAAACTTATATGACTATGTATAAGCTACTAAATCAGTTGATTGTAATCTATCTACTCCTAATTAGAAATCTATCTTCCAATTATAGTGCTAAGCATGATTCAAGGAGCAATACTATGATGCTTGAGCTTGACAGTAGTCAAGGAGCAATACTATGATGCTAGAGATTGATAGTAGTCAAAGAGCAATACTATGAAACTTGAGATTGACAATAGTCAAGGAGCAATACTATGATGCTCGAGATTGATAATAGTTAAGGAGCATACTATGCAAGTGATGGACATCCCTGGTTGCTTACTCATCCAATGGACTGCAAGGAAGAGAGTTTCTAATGAAGAATAGGTAGGCAGAAATTGGACTGAACTCATATTATAGTTTTGGCCTATCCTAATGTGGAAAGTGGTATCTTAGATTATCAAGGGTAGGTAACTCCTTGGGATCATGAATTGATATGAACCTATGTAATTGGGTGTATTTAAACAGTAATGCCTCTCTATGTACTTGTGTAAATTTGGCCTAGGGTTGTGTGCATTGATATATTGGTGCCCTTTCTAGTGAGGATATCAAGTAATATGAGATGCTTGATTGTTGTCATAGTAGGCTTACATGATTGTGAGTTAGATAGTGGGTTGATGCATGCAATGTTGCATCCATTTCCACTTTACCTATTGTTCCTTATGTGAACATGTGATGTATTGTGTAGATTTTCACACTAGATATAGGTGATGTATGCTTGAGCTAGTCATTGTTGTGATGTGATGTACATATGAGCCTGCCAGTAATATACCTGTGATGTACGTATGAGCTACGCATTGTTGTGATGCCTACATATGAGCCTATCACTAATGTACTGTGATGTACACATGAGCTAGTCACCATTATGATGTGATGTACATATGAGCCCATCACTATTGTACTTGTGATGTATATGAGCTATTCACCTTGTATATATATGTGATGTATGCTCGAGATAGTCATTGTGTATATGTGACACATGTTGAAGCTAGTCATTGAGTATTTATGATGTATGATGGAGCTAGTCACCTTGCGTATATGTGACATGTGTTGGAGCTAGTCACTATGTATATGTGATGTATGTTGGAGCTAGTCATTGTGTATATGTGACATATGTTGGAGCTAGTCATTATGTATATGTGATGTATGTTGGAGCTAGTCACTATGTATAAGTGATGTGTATGAGCTAGTCACCTTGTGTATATGTGATGTATGCTCGAGTCACTCTTTATGGGAATTGGGGGATTATGAAATGAAATGACCCTTGTGTATTTGTGCATGTTTGCACACTACTGATTGGTAATGTTTGGTATGGAACCAACACTTGATGGTGATTTGATATCATTATATTACAATGGGCTAAGTTGATAGCTTACACTTAATAAATAGTCATGGTTTAAAGGTAAGGTTAAAGATCTCATACAAGAGGACAAAATGAACTCTTTGACCTTGGTGGGTGAACTATGGAGCCTTTGATTTCCTATGAAGGGATACATAGGTAGGGTCATCAAGAATGAACCCTTGAGGCTTAGGTCTAGGTCTAGGAATGGCCTTCAACTTGAAAGCTTACCACTCCTATGTGTAAGCATATAAGTGGTGATGTCGTGTTGATGTCACCATGGTAAATGAATAAGTTTTGAAGTTAACACTTCTAAGCTACATGGAAGATGCTCAATCAATTAAGTTTGGTATTTGTTCTAAATTGTTTGTAGGAAAAAAAATTGGTAACAACTGAGGGGTAGTTGTTACAATTTCAACAAAAAAAGTTGGCAAATGAGGATGAGCATTTTATTCGTATGCCTAAGGTATGAGAATATTTCACACTTGGTGCTTCCTATGTCATACAAAATTTTTATCACCTTTTAAAACATGCAAAGATGGGTGATAAAGTAAGGGATACAACTTACACCATAAGGCATGTGAACTCTTTATTTCAATTTCCAAACTATTTTAGCACATGGAGTCCAAGTGATCTCTTGAGGATCAAAGTGGTGTTGAAGATTCAAAGGAAAACATTAACTAGAACCTTTCTAAACTGGATAAACAATATTTGGCAATGTTCCCATTCTATAAAATGGAAAAATGACAAGTCTACAACTATGCAAGGGCATTTGGAAAAGAATAAGGATTTTCAAATGTGTTTAGAAACACACAGAAAAGAGCTCATGGATATAAGATTTCTATTACAAAAAATAAAGGAAGTCTTGCAAGACAATATAAATTATCAAGCAAAATTGTTTGAAGACAAGAAAGACAAAGTTGTTCAACAAGACTTAATAATAGATAGACAATTAACGAAATACACTACATTATTAGAGAGATTCAAAATATTTCCAAGATTATTTTGGGATCCCTATATCTTCAAAAAAAATTTACCACGTGAAGAATAAATTCTAAGTATCCTAGTTTGCGATTGCTTGATGACAAGCAATCTTGTGAAAGGTGGACTATAATGTCCCCTTTTTGAAATGGGATAATAATAATATTAAATTAAAATACATAAAATATAATATAATTATAAAATATGAAATTAAAGTTTAATTTAATCAAAAGTCAAGGAGCATATGAAGAATCATGACAATTGAAGGAAAAAGATATACAAGTAACACCAAACACCAAACAAGAAGTAAGGATCATGTGAAGAGTACATCTTTTATCATCTGATTATTACTCCTTTGGAGCATGTAACTCCAATTCATTTAATCTAAGAACAAAACCTCTCATGACATAAATTAAAGGGCGAAAACCCTTTTATTTTCCTTGCCGAATTTGTGGACAAAACCCATGAGTCAAGTAGATTAAGAAATTATTTACCAAGGGCATCAAACTGCTATAGACTTGAAGAAAATTGACAATACTACATAAAATGATACTTGATATAAGTTTGAGCAATTTTTAAGCATCAAAAGCAATTTAATCAATTTAATTTTGACAACAATTATTAAATCAACAAGTTAAAAATCAGAAATTCTTAATAAAAATCAATTGTGCAAGTTTACATTTTGTGTGTTAGGTCTTGAAACTAAAAGAATTAAAAAGGGGGTGTTACATCTTCCTAGAGTTTTTCCAACCCTTCCAAAAATTCAAAAACTAGTTCTTCCCATCTCTCATGTCATAGTTCTCGTTGTATCATTACAACTCTTTTTCCCATGATAAATGATTATTATTGAAGTAGGAGTAGACTTAATTTATAAAGAACTTTGTTGTATGGGATTGAATGTGGGCATTGCTTATCCATTTAAAAAGTTTTGTTCACAAGACATCATATTTTCTTTGTTTTCTTTTTTAAAGGGGTAAATGCTTTTTACTCAAAACTATGTGTTGGAACATGTTTGCCGTTGCGCCAAAAGATCGACCTATTAACGCCCGATACAAATGCCAAAGATAAACAGATCCATGAGAGGCGGTTAGTCCATGTCCTGAATCCAAAGAGAGATGATGTTAATTAGTTTAACAATCCCCCCCTCAACATCACCCGAGGGGATTCGAACTCACGACCACGTCTTTGATACCATTTGTTGGAACACATTTGCCGTTGTGCCAAAAGATCGACCTATTAATGCCTGATACAAACGGATCCACAGGAGGCAGTTAGTCCATGTTTTGAATGCAAAGGGAAATGTTGGCGATTAGTCCAACACTATGAATTGATGAGGTCACAAACAAAGGACCTCATCCTCGATATAAACATTCAAGGATAACACCTCAGTGAGGTTTGAACCTTGATAGCAAGAACAACACCACAACTTAACCATCACACTATGCCACTATTGACTACAACTCATCGCGTTTTCATTTGCTACAACATTATAAAAGATGGACGCATGGTGCTGTAATACCATTAACCTGAACTTCACCTAGTACGTTACAAAGGATGATCTATGGTGTTGTGATAACCTTGAATTTGGTGACTTTGATTACTGGTTTCAAAGTTTAGTACCGTTTTGTTTAGGCTTTTATGCTTTCATGAAATCTTTTACAAATTGCTTGGAAATATGATAATATCAGATCCAAAATATGTTTAACAACACGTTACTCTGACCTTTTGGTATTGAGTTTGGATTAACACGTTAGAGGCATTCAAAGCTGGTAACGCCATACAAGTTTTCAAATTCTAGTGTAGAATAAAGACATTCCTTTTTCAACAATTGCTGCAGGTGATTATAGGGAAGGTATCTGTATAATCACTTGCAGCAATTGTTGAAAACGAAATGTCTCTGTTCTTCACTAACCTTTGAAAACTCGCATGGCGCTACCAGCTTTGCAGCATAAACGTGCTAGTCCAGACTTCATACCAAATTAAAGGCATTCAAAGCTGGTAATGCCATGAAAGTTATCAAAAGGTAGTGAAAAACAAAGGCATTTCCTTTTCAACAATTGCTGCAGGTGATTATACAGGTATGTAATATTATCTACCTGAAATGAAAGAATTTAGCTTGAAACTGGTTTTATCCAAACAGCCTTTCCCCCCTATCTTTTAATACAGCTTTGACGCCACATTTAGATCTAGGATGACTTTATATGATTAAACACGAGGTCTCTTAATTCATCCCACAGATTTTCCTATTCATCTTTTAAATATAGTCCATTTTCAAAAATATATCTTTGTCCACAACACCGGAAATTTTGACCATAAAAAGAATGTTCAGAGTTTAAAATCAAATCATAATCTGCATGAGGCTAGCATACTTGAAAACCTCAAATTTCAGAGCGAATTGGCAAAATCAAGCCCTTAAAGTTAAAACAACAAATTAACACATCTAAAATGGAATATCAGTGACATATTAACACGTTTGGTATGCAATGAAGATTGATCTTCAAATGGAATCTCAATAACTGAGTACTGGTGGCCTTGTGTAAACAGCCATTTTGCCCTGCAGTCTTGTTTGATTGCTACAGGCTTACCATACATGCCAAATACTTGAGTTGTTTCCTTTCGTGTTTCTTTTGTCTGTTTATTCTAAATCATGTTCGAGTAGAGCATTTGAGACTGGTATATAAAATTTCCTGATTTGAGGTGGATCTCATTCTTTAAACAGAAAACAAAGTGGAAACACAACACTTAGAACTCTCTTATCCAACAAACTGTTGCTTCTTGTTATTTGTCACCTGTTACCATATTATATATATTTATTAAACCAACCAAAGTACGAAATCAACACAACCAAAGTACTTTTTCTTGAAAGTTTTAAAACCATATTACAATTGTCAACAGAAGGCTTTCCCTTGGAGGAGCTATAAGTACGAAATCCATTGCTTCTATTTTAATTATATATATTTATATACATACCTAGATCACACTTTGAATTCTGTAATATTGAATTGCTTCCCACTTAGTTTCCTAGAAATTTATCAACCAGAACATTTTGTTTTCTGGACAGGAATTTCATGCAGATAGGAGGGTTGACTTTAGCAAGAGCAAGAATAGAGGAAGGTAGAGTCCATATGCCATCTCCACATATGAGACCAGAAGCCACAGCAGGAACTAGGATATCAGCGCTCTTGCGGTTTATTCTCTGCCATATAAATACTATGGTAGTGCCCACACACATATCAATTGCAAAGTAACCCCCAAGGTAGAAGGGTATAGCCATGGCCATTGGAAGAGGAATATATTGAGATACTTTCTTTGGCACACGGTCTCTGATAAGATTGACTACACCGGCGAATGCAAAGAAACAATAACAAAGAGTAAGACAGTGTTTAGGAAGGGCTCCAAATCCTTCAACCCCCAAAATGGCCATGTTTCTGTAAATCTCTCCATATGGAGCTGGGTATTCTCCGTCACCTCCCACATCGAAAGCCTTGTAAAATAGCCAGAAGGTGCAAGGTGCAATTACGCATCCCATTGCTGTTCCGATCACTTGACTAACAAACATAGATCTCGGAGATGAGAGTGTTAGGTATCCAGTCTTGAAATCCTGCATCAAATCTGAAGCTGTGACGACTATAGACATCATTACACCACATGCAGCTAAACCTGCAATTACTCCGCCATCGTCCTTCCCTGCCCAAGCTCCAAAGATGAACAGTGCTAATTTTCCATAAGTGGAGGCCAAGCTCCAATCCGTGAGTCCACATCCATAAGCATTACAAAAACCAAGCACTGGTGCAAATGTGTAGGCTACTAAGACAAAGTACCATTTCACAGGAGGAAAGATCTTTGGGATAACCCCCATGGCTATGGCAGCCAGAGCAACGTATGCAGATCCTGCAACCCACAGAGGAATACTGTCCTTCATAAACATGTCGTTTCTCCGCTGCTCATCATATGACACTGCTTCCACTGTTTGTTGCTCAAAGTTATTGGTTGACACTACAGGAATCTCTGTCTGAGCTATTTTCTTCTTCTTCCATTCACCATACATAGTGCTTAGAGTTATGTATAGGATTTTTATAAAATTGTAGAGTCCATCCCCCAAAATAAGAGCAATGGATACGAAAACCTGTTTGAGAAAAAATGTAATAAGTAGATATGACAATATACTGTGTTCAAATAAATAACGACTAAAATAAGGTTAGGTCTGAAGAACAGCATACAGTACCTACAAGATAATCATATTACAGTTGAAAAGATAATCATGTAAAATAATAAAAGATAAATGATAAGTATGTTGCATAAAGAACAGTTGAGAAGATAATCATGTAAAAAGTTAAGTACAAGGACATACAGCGAGGATGTCATTCAATCTCAACAGCTTGTTCAAACAACCGATTTTTTAAGAATGTTCTTGATAAAAAATTATCGCTAATATGGAGGAACCTTCCTGAATTTATACAAGTTAAATTGAAGTGGTTTTGCAGTCATATGGTTCAATTCACATCATATTTTCAGGTCAATAACGTTTCTGGAGCATAATGGTTTCAGTATGTTGGAAATTTCAGGTACTTTAATAATTGTGACATTTATATCACATCTAAAGTGTGGACTATATACATGCTTTCCTACATGGCACACGACAGTTAAACATCCTAAGGTACTCCTATTTTTAGTAAGATATTCTAGGTAATTTTCAAGTTCCAAGGAACACATCGGAGTTGCAGAATTATCAGCCTCCTTGGGATCCATAGATACAGGGGGCTTGAGGAATAATCCTAGATGGCATGATAATGTTTGTAGTCAAAAGCAATGCTATCGGGTATTCTGAGAAGTAGTCCTACATCAAGGTCAGGGAACTTTGACAATATATCAGAAATCTAATCGTGCTGATTCTTAGATTCAATCCAGTCTAATGTTAGATCTAAATAGAATTACTTGCACAAATATACAAAAAAAAATAAAAAATGTATATTGAATAGCGCTGTGTAAGCATGTTCTGCACACCTGATAGCCTTTAAGGCCCTTCATGCTCGCATCATCAGCAGTATACCAGTCTCCTTTGTTGTTCTTAATTAAAGGCCACATGAGACCCCAAGACATGACTGCTCCCAACAACAAAGACAAATTTACAAGGTGAGGACAGATCATCCCAGCTCCAACGTATGTCATGCTGAAATCAAAATAAAATCTGCAGTACACGGTGCCATAATTAATAAATAAAACAACAATAGCCATTCTATTCTTCAATATTTAGCTACACCAGAAATGAAAATGAAATGATAAATGATGTTTCTAATACTTACTTTTGCTCGTAAGCTTTCAATCCTAACGTAGGAAAGCTTACAAAACCACAGTTATCTCCTGCAGTGAAAAACCACTGAAAAAATCCCCAGAGAAAGCTGAATCCAAAATACTTTCCAAGGGCCTTCACTTGCTTCCTGCAACATTCAGTTCATTCTCACTTGTAAATCTAAACCCAAGGTCCTTACAAGCTTGCTCAGATAACATGTTAATTTTCATCCCCATTTATCCCCACAAATTAGCTAGAATTCAAAAAGACAATACTCTAGAACAAGATTATTATCTATATTATAATAAAGCAGAATAGCAGAAACCTATTTACGAGCCAGCATCCAGACTGGACAATCAGAACATTAAGTAGATCATTCTTATTTTCATCAGCTCCAATTTAATATCAATACATCTCCAAAATCATATATAAGTTAGTAAAGTGACTAGCCAAGCTAGATTTAAGTGCAAAGGGACCATGGATCACTAATATGATTATATTGTACCCAAGGTAACTAGATGATCAAGGTCTACCCATCTGGTAACTTTCCAACTTAGCTGCAGACTACAGCTTCTCTTGTATCTTTCCATCATATCTGCAGACTACAGCTTCTTGACTTGTACTAGGGATTCTCTGGCCACCTATATGTACCAGGATTCTTCGGCCCTAAGACTAGAGCCTTTCTTTATCAGCATCTACTACTTCACTGGGTACCTTTAGGAATTTCCAAAGCCTTATTAGTCCATGCTATCCTCTTCTATGGACGAGTATGATTTATTCCTTCTATAGGTATTATATTATTTTGATTTTTTTTGCCGTGTAATTGAGCCCTAAAACACTTTTATAAGGGGAAAACTCCTTTTTTGGGTTCTGTATACTTCTCTAGGTTGAAGATCCCTACTTTGTTTGGGGGAAAAGTGTGATGTTATCAAACATTTAAGGTGCCTTAAATTGTGCTTACTGCCTTGACTGCAATATTATTTTTGGGTACGTATCTCTGATCTGTCTTCTCTAAGGGTCTATGGCTGCTTTGGGTTTAGATCCACCATTTAGACAGCTTCATACTGAAAATTATTCATTCAATTTTTCTCTACAGGAAAAAGTATTTGAGAAGCAGACAGCATTTCCTAAACAAAGTTCTCTCAATTTAATAAATTAACAAATACACAGTAGCTGATTGCCACCTTAAAAAAAAATGATAATCTTACTTGGCCACTTTATCACCTTGCGGTGTATGGAATCCATTGATGAGGATAGCAGTTGCTGTGCCACTGGGATAAGTTAACTTGTAATCTATCACCATTATCTGCAAGTATAAAAACAAATATACGACCTTCAAAGTCAAATCCAAACCCAAACTAATTATCTCCTTTTATAATTTCACATGAAGCTGTATTACCTTTCTTAGAGGCACCACAGCAAGTAAGCCCATAAAACTAACAGTGAATAGAAAACCTATTATCCAGCTGAGACTAGGGTCCTTTATGTCAGCGGGGGAATTCCCTGGAGTAGCGCTACCTCCTGACTTTTGATAGATCTTTCTACTCATACCCAAGATGTATGAGCCAAATCCTCCTACAAAACATAAGAAATGATTAATAATTAGAAATGGGTAATACAAGGAATGACCCGAGAATTAAAAATATGACACAATTCTGAAAATGATATTCATAACCCAAATCACAGCATAACATAACTATAAATCGACAAGGTTTAGCAATTGAGACATACCACTGAATGCGATGCCATAGCAAGCAACAACGCAAGTCTGAATAACAGTATTCTCTTGTCTTGTGAATGGAGTTCTCAATAACCCCACTTTTTCCAACATTTTTGTCCATGTTCTAATAAAGAAGAATCCCATCAAGCCAGCAGAAACATTCAGAGAAGGAATGATCCCTGTAGTGAGGTTTAATTTCATGACTATTACACTAAACATGACACCCATCATCATGCTCACAAACATTCCTCTAAATGTGATCTGCTCCCACCAGGGAGGCACCTTCTTGCTCTCAAACAACTTTTCTATACTCAAATCCTTCTCATCTTCTTCATTTTTCTCCACCCATGCACTATCCCTATCAAGACTCTCTGACTCCTTCTCACCATTCCTGTTCCGCTTGATAGGTCCTCCACCCATTTCTAACTCCGAATCATTGCGATCAGAGGCATCCATCTCCGCTACTCCACCTATTCACAACAAACAACAACAATCAGATCAGCCTTTAAACTTCCCAAGTAAACAACAATTAGATCAGAGCCTTTAAACTTCCCAAGTCCATAATTCCTGCATACTCAGTAAAATTTTGCCACACAACCAGTTTCAAAATCTAACCTTTCAAGAAACACTCTCAGAAGACCAACTATTTTCTTTGACAGATCAGCTAACTCTTCCAAATCCCAGTTCTATATATCTTACTATTTTCACATTTATAGACTTTTTCAAAACCATTCCGTGCCAACCACAATACCAAACAGCTCAATACAAACGGTCTCTAGGTTCTAGGGTCCTCAAGCCGTTGGCACACCCAAAGAGAAGAACAAAAACAAAAACACATGACAGATATTTCCATGATTGATGGTGCTTCTGTGAAAAAACGTGTAGTTTGGAATCATACTCTACACTCCATTACAAAAAAATGCGGAAATACACAAGTAACAGTGAAAAAACTAGGTATTTGAACTCCTTTCTTCATGACAATACAAAATTTAAAAAATTGGTTCCAACCTTTTGGTTGCAGGTCTCCAATTCAGTTGTCTGGTCGTGTAAAGGAGAAGAATCTCATCCAGTTATAAGAGGAGGTGAATCTAATCCAGTTACTAGTGGGACTGGGCCTCATGAATACAGCTCACCGCCTACGAAGACGCTTACTTTTGTTGACTACCGACTTAA